>JAOVVH010000038.1:2549381-2567008 GCA_028566435.1 Scorpiodoras heckelii
GCCCTACACCATACTAATAAATTATTGTGGTCTAAAACCAGGTGTTTCAGTTTCATTGTCTAACCCCTGTACATGGGGAAAAGATCAGGATGCACTATGGGAAGAAGTCAAGCCAGCAGGAGCAGTGTGATGCTCTGGGCAATGTTCTGCTGGGAAACCTTGGGTCCTGGCATTCATATGGATGTTACTTTGGATGTTACCATGTAACACCTACCTAAATTTTGTTGCACACCAAGTACACCCCTTAATAGCAACATTGTTCCCTAATGGCAGTGGCCTGTTTCAGCAGGATGATGCACCCTGCCACAGTGCAAAAATATCTTTATTAAGGGTTTGAGGAGCAAGGAAAGGATTCAAGGTGTTAACTTGGCCTCCAAATGCCCCAGATCTCAATCCGATTAAGCATCAGTGGGATGTGCTGGACATGGAGACCCCAGCTGCCAACTTACAGCACACGTGGGACCTACACAATATTAAGCAGGTGGTTTTAATGTTATGGTACCTGTTGGCACCTTGAATGATAAAAATTAGAGGCAGGGTGTGGAGCTTTCTCTTAAATAGCCCCACAGTCTTCCAATTAGTGTTAGGGACTTACAGCATCAGTGTTTAAGTCTAGGCTGAAAACCTATTTGTTTAGTCAAGCCTTTTGTAACTAGCTTTTCTTCTTAGGTAAAGCTGCATATCTGGAGGGTTTGTGGGCATAGGGTGTTCTGGGAACCTGGGATGTTTGGATACTGTCAGCCGCCCACTCTCACACTCTTCATTCAAGTTTGTTGATGGTGGAGTGGCTGGCTGCTTTATGTCCCAGGGCTCCCTCATGTCTGTGTTACCTTCTGGCTCTCCATTTTAGTTATTCTGTCATTACTAGTCTTGCTGGAGTCCCTGCTTGCACTCTGCACACAATGTACCCTGTCTTTAATGGTTAAGTGAAAAGAGCATACCTAATAATGTGTCTTCTTTTTCTCCTCCTTTCGTTGTCTCCCTGTCTCTTCCCCTCTATCTTCCCCCTCTCTTTCTCTCTCTGTTGAGCTACACATGATACGCCTGAGACACTATACAATACCAGTCATCCTGAGTCCTTCTGCTCCTGAGCTTCCCAATCCACCCTGATGTCCTGCTTCTGTTTGAACTTCTCAACACCTGTATGCCCCACATGGACAGCCTAAAGATACTTATGGAAACCATGAATTTGGCTTTGGGCTGCAACTGATGTAAACAGCTTTCCTACGATGGCTATGCAATTGCCAACAGTTCTACACTCCATCGGTCAAATCTCCATAAGTGAACAGTTGATGACATCAACAAAATAGACTTCATGTTAAAACTTTAATGAATTTCATGGTTACACAATGGCACATTTTTACTATACAGCACACAGCTATAGAAGGGATTAGTTATTATCATACTGATCAGTCTCACCCTAATGAGGATGGGTTTCCTTTTTGTATCTGGTTGAATGTTTGTGAACCATTTGGAATTTTCTACATCATACATTCTGCATAAATTTGACCTGAAACTTCATCAGACTTTTCCCACAAGTCCTAAAAGTAGATCAAGACAACCAAATCAAACAAATGCAACACGGCGGCTCAGTGGGTAGCACTGTCGCCTCACAGCAAGAGGGTCCTGTGCTCAATCCCCGGGTGGAATGGTCTGGGTCCTTTCTGTGTGGAGTCTGCATGTCCTCCCCGTGTCCCCGTGGCCACGTGGGTTTACTCTGGGTACTCCAGTCTCCTCCCACAGTTCAGAAACATGCATATTAGGTTAATTGGTGTCTCTAAAGTGCCCCTAGTGTGTGAGTGCTTTGTCCTGTTGTGAATGGCTGTGTGTCTGCCACCCAGTGGTGGATGGTGCTCTATCCTGGGTGTTGTCCTCTCTCCCTTCCCTGCACCCCATTCAGTCCCCCAGGGGGCTGCGGTCTCCGGTTGAGAGTACGCTGTGCGCAATTGGCTGCCGCTTCTCACCGGTGTGTGATTGGTGTTAAAGGTGTATGTTGACTGTAAAGCGTCCTTGGGTTTAAGAAGACGCTATATAAATGTAACCTTCATTCATTCATTCATTCAAATGAGACAAAAATATTAGACTTGTTCATTTATTTATTGAGGTAAATTATCCAATATGACATCTGTGAGTGGCAAAAGTATGTGAACCTTTGCTTTTAGTGTCTGGTGTGACTTTGACTTGCCCATTCCAAAACTTTAAACTTATTCTTCTTTAACCATTCTTTGGTGGACTTGTGTGCTAAGGGTTGTTGTCTTGCTGCATGACCAACATTCTCTTGAGATTCAGCTCACAGACAGATGTTCTGACATTTTCCTTTAGAATTTGCTGCTGTAATTCTGACTTCATTGTTCCTTCACTGATGGCAAACCGTCCTGACTCATATGCAGCAAAACAGGCCCAAACCATGATACTGCCACCACCATGTTTCACATACAGGATGAGGTTTTTATGCTGGAATGCAGTGTTTTCTTTTCTCCAAACATAATGCTACATCGTTTAGACTGAAAAATTCTATTTTTGTCCTTTCTGTCCAATATTGTTCTAATAGCCTTCTGGCTTGTCCATACAATCTTCAGCAAACTGCAGATGGGCAGCAATGTACTTCTTGGAGATCAGCAGCTTTCTCCTTGCAACCCTGCCATGCACACCATTGCTGTTCAGTGCTCTCCTGATGGTGGACTCATGAACATTAATATTAGCCAATGTCAGCAAGGCCTTTACCTCGAGGACTTTTACACGCCTTGCTCTTGGCATGATCTTTGTTGGTTTAACAGTCCTGATCAGGGTAACAATGTCAAGTTCAATGTCAGTTTTTGAGCTGATGTTAATGCCAGAGGAGGTTTGGAACTCTGCAGTTATTGAGACAACAGACCGTTGGTGACAATTGTGCGCTATGCACCTCAGCACTCAGTGACCCTGCTCTGTAACTTTATGTGGTCTGCCACTTCGTGGCTGAGTTGCTGTGGTTTCTAAACACTTACACTTTTCAATAATACCACTCAAAGTTATATCTAGGTGGGAAGAAATTTCATGAACTGACTTGTTGCAGTGGTGGCATCCTATTACAGTACCACACTCGAATTCTGTGAGCTCTTTAGAATGACCCATTCTTTCACAAATGTTTGTAAAGGCAGACTGCATGGCTAGGTGCTTGATTTTATACATCCGTGACAATGTGACTCCATGAAACACCTGAATTCAAGAGGCGTTTGTAATAAACCAGGGATGTCTCTTAGTGGAGTGTGGTGGGGTATCCTGGTGTTTCTTAGATGGTGATCCCCCCCCCCTTTGGATAGAATTGAATAAGCACATGTACATTCATTAACTTTTTAGGAGACTCACCATCCCAAACAATCCCCCCCCCAAAAAAAGAAAAGAAATTAATTATGGTGGAAACATTCTGGCAATCTTCCAAGAGTTCATATCTTTGGAAATCCAGCAAACTTTTAAAGAACTTCAAAAAATAGTGTGACCATAAAAGATTATGGGAGACAGGTTTGGAAACTCAACAGAGCACAAGGTTTTATGTAACAGAAAATAACAGGGCTTTTCAATGCTTTAAATAAACTTGATGCTGGGTCTCAACTCTCTGGTTGCAGCTCTCTCTCTCTCTCTCTCTCTTTCTCTCTCTCTCTCTCTTCTCTGCCTCTCTCCTAATTTTTAAGCCTCGGTTCCCTGCACACACACTCACACACACAGAGAAGACTAATTAATAAGGATCAGGTGTGGGAGCTTACCTTCTTTGCCTCTTCTGGCTCCATCTCCCTTTTCCAGAGCAGTGATTGCTACATTGTAGAAAATAGATGTGGTGAGATTGAGCCCTTGACAGCCACAGCCCAATTTAACCCCTACTCTGAGTCAAATAAGGGCAGCATTGAAGAAGTCAATCAAAAGTTCATTCATTATGCAAGCTGCTTATCCTACTACTGGGTTGCACGGGGTACTGGAGCCAATCATATATGGAAGGCAGGTAAAAAAAACCTGGACAGGTCACCAGTCCATTGAAGGGCAGACACAAAAGCACACACCTAGGGGCAATTTTCACTGCTGTGAAAAAGTATTTGCCCCTTCCGAGTTTCTTCTGTTTAGCTAATTTTTCACATTTAAATGTTTCAGATCATTCAGCCAGTTTTAATATAATATAAAAGCATCCTGACTAAACACAAAATGCGGGTTTTAAATATATTTATGATAATTCCATTGATGGAAGATAAAGATTTTTTCAAAATGTGTGTCACTCTTGTGAAAAAGTAATTGCCCCTCTAAACCTAATAACTGGTTGTGCCACCTTTAGTAGTAACAACTGCAGTCAAGCATTGGCGATAAATTGTAATGAGTCTGTTACATAGCTTTGGAGGGATTTTGGCCTCAAGCCAAAGCCGAGTTTTACAATGGGATTCAGGTCAGGAATTCAAGTTACTCAGCCACTCTAAAGCCTTAATTTTTGTTTCTTTTGAGCCATTCAGTGGTGGATTTACTTGTGAGATCATTGTCCTGCTGCATAACCCAACTGTGCTTGAGCTTTAGGTCACAAATTGATGCTCAGACATCCTCCTTCAGGAATTTCTGATAGAGATCAGATTTCATAGTTCTATCAATTACGACAAGTTGTCTGGGTCCTTCAGAAGCAAAACAGCCTAGACCCTAGACCATCACACTACCACCATTGTTGGTATGATGTTCTTATGGAGGAATGCAGTGTTAGCTTTACGCCAGATGTACTGTAATGGGACTCATGTCTTCCAAAATGCTCCACCTTCGACTCATCAGTCCACAGAATATTATCCCAAAAGTCTTGTGGGTCATCTAGATTTTCTAGATTTTCTCTCCCATGAATGCCATTTTTGCCCTGTTTCTTTCTTATTGTGCCATCTTGTACATTGACCTTAACAAAAGCAAGGGAGGCCTGGAGTTCTTTACTTTGTCTGGATTCTTTTGTTACCTACTGGATGAGTTTTCAATGCCCTCTTGGCAAAATTTTGGCCACTCCTGGGAAGGTTCACCACTGTTCCAAGTTTTCTCCATTTGTGGATAATTTGTGGCTCTCATTGTGGTTCACTGGAGTCCCAGAGCCTTAGCACTGGCTTTGTAACACTTTCCAGACTGGTAGATTTCAATGACTTTGTTTCACTATGTATTCAAATCTCTATAGACTGCATCATGTGCTTTTAGACCTTCTAGCCTGCTTCACATCACCAGACAGGTTTTATTTAAGTGATGTTTAGATTCAACAGGTTTGGCAGTAGTCGTGCAGGGGTATGGCTAGTGAAATTGAACCCGGTAGTCAATTCAATTTGGTTTACTGGTTGATTTAGTAGCTACGGGGGATCAATTACTTTTTCACATAGGGCCAACTAGGGCTGAACAGCATTTTTCCTTCAATAAATGAAATCATCATTTAAAAACACACTGTTTTTGTTTACTTGGGTTATCTTGGACTAATATTTAAAGCAGTTTGATGATCTGAATTATTCAGGTGTTTAATTGGTCACCCCATTATCATTTTCTGTAACTATGAGCCTCTGAAAAATTACTGTGCATTGCCATGGTAAAAGTATTACAGCCTAGGGGGCTGTGAGCACTAGTTCTTCCATATCACGTTAAAAGAAAACTGTTTCCTTTATCCCTTCCGGGTAGTTAGTCCAACACTTGCAGACAGAGAAACCCATCTTTGCAAGATTCATGAGAATCTTTCCTTTCTGACCAAAAAGCTTTACATTCTTAAGTTAATTAGAAGTGTGGGCTTGGAAGACATGGCAACATCAATAAACTGCAATCCAAACTCAAAAGACTGCATGTACAATGTGTGTCCCTGCAAAGGACAGGAGTTTGCCATAGCAGCAGGAGGCAATCTGTAGGCAAATGTCCAATTCACTCAGTGATCAACTGAAACAGTCATCAGAGAAAAGAAAAAACAATGATGGTAAAAAAGAAAAGGTCCCCACGAAATTCACTGTGAAAAGGAACAAGGACATAGTGTTGGCAGATCTTCCTGAGATGTTTCAAGGCCAGCTGAGATTTCAAACGGCATATACAATGCGTTGGGAAAGTCTTCAGACCTTTTCACTTTTTTTCACATTTTGTTATATTGTGGCCTTTTAAAAAAACAGTTTTTCCCCATCATTCTTCACTTAATACCTCATAATGACAAAGTGAAAACAGAATGTTAGAAATTTTTGTGAATTTACTGAGAAGGTAAAATGAAAATATTGCATTGAAAGTATTCAGACCCTTTACACAGTAGAGTGCAGTAGTTGTAGCACCTTCGGCAGTGATTACAGACTCCAGCCTCTTCTTGGGTAGGATGCCGCAAGGTTTGCACACCTGGATTTGGGGATTTTCTGTCATTCTTCTCTGCAGATACTCTGAAGCTCTGTCAGGTTGTGTGGGGAAAATCAGTGGACAGCCATTTTCAGGTCTCTCCAGAAATGATTTTGTTGGCTTCAAGTCAAGGCTCTGGCTGGGCCACTCAAGGACAGAGTTGTCCCTAAGCCACTCCTGTATTGTCTTGGCTGTGTGCTTAGGGTCATTATCTTGTTAGAAGGTGAAGCTTTGGCCTACACTAAGTGTAGCTTCGTTATACATTTCCTATAACCAAAAGGCATATGTTTGTTCTGATCTGATAACCCTTGACTTGTCATACACAGTAGTGAAGATTTTGTTGTTTTACACCTGAGTAAAGGTACAAAACTATTACTAACCTGCTGATACCCAGTAATGTCTGTATATACATGCTGTACTTGTGTAAAAGCTGTCATGAATATCAGTGGGATTAGGAGCTTCTGTTTCTTGGTATGTTAACAGTAGACGTGAATATATACAAATGTTTTAATAGACATTCATGCTTACTTAATGAGTATCAACTATGAATATATTGTACCTTGAAAAGTAATAGCTTGTTCTCTATCAAATCAGTTGGTTTAACAAATTTAGTACTATAGTGCTGGTAATATTATTATTATTATTATTAACTTTCAGCATCTGCTCGGAAACCCTAAAATATTCATCTGTAAAAATTTGTGGCTTAGAAAGTGAGTGATTGTAAACAAACTCTAAGTATAAAGTTCTGTAGGATTATTTCAATTCATTTATGATTTTTTTCTATTAATAAATTTTGTTAATAATCTTTTAGTGCTCATAAGAAGAGAGACTGAAAATTTAACAAAAAGACATATCAATGCCCAAGATTTTAATTCAGAAGTCAGGGAGAATATGGTCATTTTATCCTGTCCTGATTCAGTAAAATTGATTGGCTGTTTATTATTCATCTTCCATTATGTGGGGGTGGGTTCTGTCACACATTTTCCCCTTGTGCTGCACACTGTCATGTGTTCCTGTTTTGGTTTTACGTCAGGTCTCATCCCATGTATTGCCATTATGTTGTTTGCCAATTGCCTGACCCCCACCTGTTTACTACCATGTTCTGGGTCACTTTACCTGCACTTATATGTGCTTCCACCTCCCTCCTCTCTAATAGACGTGAACGTTTGCATTCCTGGAGCAGCAATAACTAACCAAATGTTTATGGTAATTAGTGATCAATAGTGCTGATTTGATTGGGGGAATTTTGGCCCAATTTTTGCTTGGAAGACTGCTTTAAATCAGTGATGTTGATAGGCTTTCTTGCATGAAGTGCTCTTTTTAGCTCTACAACATTTTAACATGGCCATTCCAAAATGTTACATTTTGTCGGCATTAACCATTACTTTGTAGACTAATTGATGTACTTTAGGTCATAAACTTGCTGCATGACCCACTTACATTTAAGCATTTTAAGACAGATACCCTGACATTCTCCTTTAAATTTGCTGATACAGTCCAGAATTCTTAGGTTCATGAATAATGGCAAGCTGTCCTGGACCCAAGGGAGCAACGTAGTCACAAACCATGATAATGCCACCCCCAAGCTTCACAGTTTGGAAGAGCTGCTGATGTTGGAAAACTGTCTTTGGTTTTCTCCAAGCATAATGTTTTTATTTCAAAACAAAAAAGTTCTTTTTTGGATTCATCTCTCCACAGAACATTTTTCCAGTAGGGTTCTGGCTTATCCACATGGTCTTGAGCAACACAGATGAACACAAATGGGCAGCACTGTTCTTTATGGAGAGTAGTGGCTTGTTCTTGTTCAGTGTTTGCCTGATGGTGAACTCATAAACATTGACATTACATGCAAGATAGGCCTGTAGGTTCCATAAACTTATTCACCACACCCTTGAAGTGATTTTTGCTGCACAACCTCTTCTTTGTTAAAGTAATATTTTCCTCTATTTGTATATCATCTGGGTGGCGCTGTCGCCTCACAGCAAGAAGGTCCCGGGTTCAATCCCTGGGTAGAGTGGTCTGGGTCCTTTCTGTGTGGAGTCTGCATGTCCTCCCCATGTCTGTGTGGGTTTACTCCGGGCACTCCCACAGTCCAAAGACATGCATATTAGGTTAATTGGTGTCTCTAAAGTACCCCTAGTGTGTGTGTGCCCTACGATGGATTGGAGCCATGTCTAGGGTTGATCTTGCCTTGCACCCTATGCCGCCAGCTTGGCACCAGCTCTCCCGTGACCCTGGGGACAGGAATAAGTGGTTAAGATAATGAACAAATGAATGAATGCATATCATCTGCCTCAAAGTGGATTGTGTAAGGCCAAACTCTTTAGAAATGGTTTTATTAAAGCCATGACACTTATTTTTGAAATCCTCAGGAATATCTTTTAGATGAGGCATGGAACACTTCCATAAACCTGTGTTGAAGACCAGACGTAAAAATGAAGACTCACATTTATGTTCCTGAAACTTGGGAAGGCCTGGTAAACTTATGCTTGATTGCCATCCCTTATATTGAAATACCTGACTTTAATAACCCCTTTAAATGAACTGGTACTCAGAGAGATTCACACATTTTTTCTGAAATAATAAATGAAAATTTGATCTCAGTTCAAATTTATGCAGAAATACAAAAAAATTATAGAGGGTTCGTGAACTTTCTAGCAGCACTATATTAGTCCACATTTGTTATTGGAAGATATATCCATGTCCCTTTCTGGTAAAGCCTAGGGAGCCAAGAAATCAAGAGAGAAAGCAAGTTGTCATGGTGCTTGCCAAACTCTTGGAAAGGCCATAGTGGGCTAGTAACTCATGCTTTGCTAAAACCTTACTGAGATTCTCATATTTTTGTGGTTTTACACAGACTCCCTTTAGTTGAAGTGATATAATACTTTTAGATAAAGCTGGCATGCTGTGCTCTTCTTAGCTGCCAATTAGAAGAAAACTTGGCTTGTTACTTTAAGGATGGGAGGATATTGGTAGTGAACACCAGGGAGTGAAGAGAATCCAATAGTGTTATAGAGCATGAGCTTTAGATCAACTTCTCAGCCAGTCATTATTACCATCACCAGTTAGGATGATTTGAGGTCTATTAATATTATTTTAATAGTATTGCCCAAGATTTTTAGCAGCACCCCTCAACATCAAACATCAATTGAGAATTTCTGTCTCTCAGTATCCTGAGAAGCTGCAACCCACAGAGGGTAAGGCTTCCAGTGGCTTCAGAGCTGTAATATCCTTATATCTCTGTTACACATTCAACAGCAAAACAAAAGCAGGAAGCCTCCAATGGCAAATATGTTTGTTTGTTATTCTTCTCACGATGGTGGAAGAGAATGTGTGAGGGGAACCGGGGGTCTTATTTTTTCCACTAATACAAATGTATGATGAAGTCGTGATATACATTATTAGCAGAGTTTGACAATGATTTCCGTCAAAATGGAATGGAGACAGATCACCAGACTAGCAGCAGCATCTCCATCTCTGATCTGTCACATAAGATACTTTACACTTGATGATTAGCAATAGGAAAGAGTGATTGTCAACTCTTTTGTTTACACTCTCTCACACTGTCTCTCACTTTCCCACATCCTCACACACTGGCCTCCTGTTTCTCAGTTTAAATGTTCCAGGATAGTGTCATTCTCAAGCAAATTCTCTCATTTCTTTTTTACATAACAGTAAAGCCTCACTGCATCCTCACATAGAAATGAGATTCATTTCCATATTTTATTAGGGAATACAATGGGGACTTTTAGCCACAAAGCTGTTTAGATAATAGTCGCATCAAGTACTTGTAAAACTGTTGCCTGCAGCAGGGCAGGGACAATGGGGTATAAACAGCCTAACACCTGCAAAGCTGTATTACCTTGTTATAGAAATCTGCAGGCCCTTGGGCAGGTTGATGGACCTGTAATAGATGTTTTTAATCGAAGCCTTTGCCAGGCAGCATGCAGTGCAAACACTTCACTGCCCATATCAATTCGGCCAAATGCTTTCACATGCACTCTGTCCTCAGTGGCAGCCAGTGATTGTTCTGCAATCTGACTTATTCTATTTTGACAGGGAAATGTCAGCTCCTAGAAAAAGACCCAACAGCTGTTTTATTATTTACATTATTTTGTCAATTTGTCTTGGCACTTGCTTATTATTCAGTTATATGTCATAGCTCATAGCATGCCTTAATAGTAGTTCATAACTGTCAAAACATTTTATCCACATAAACCAATTATACAAAACATATTTCTGCTAATTAATGCAGATTGTGGTATGTCTGCAGAACCCAAGGGTCTTATTTATCAAAGCATGCATAGAACAAGTTCTAATTCTGTGTATGTAAGAATCTCACAATCTCGCCTACACTAGAAAATTAGTATTTATCACAAATATGTATGCACAAGCTCTATACAGTAGATGTTAATTAATCCTACACATTGTAATTGCATTGCTCATGCATCGCCAGACTCATTTACATAATGAAACGCCCCCAAATCACCATATATGGTAAACAACTTCCCTTTGATGGGGTGATTTTATGGCTATGTGTATGCAATCAATTTTCCCAGTTATATGTGGAAAACCAGTAGTGAAAATCACTCACTATTAGTAAGTTTTCTGTAGCCATATTTGGAAATGTAATATATTATGGCATAAGCCATAATATATTACATTACATGTAAGATGTGCCACTATTTGGCTCAAGGTTGGTTAGAAAATGTTATAATTTCTAGTGTTTTGTCTGTTGACTTGAGTGTGCATGAGGATGCAGTTGTTGCACTTTTTTGGCTTCTCCAAAAGGTATCTGAGTTGATGGCAGGGATCAACTAAAACTTCACAGTGCAAACAAGACTGACTGATTATAGCCATTCTCAGCAAAGAGATTCCTGCACTACTTAAAAACACTTCCGCTATGCAAAGATGCTTGTGCCAAATATTCAAGTAAGGCAAGGTCAGCAACTCTATTCCATTTATATGCTTTTACTTTACACATCATCATTTATCTGCACCTTGTTGTGAGCACCACAGCCAACAATTCCTGTCAATTATGCATGTTTGACAATTAGTGGGAAGGAAGTGACTGATAATCAGTATACCCATGACTATGCTTTTCTGCCATGAGGGGTTTCTGCATATGCGTGGTCAGGAATATTTCTAAATATATGCACATCTTCACAAACACACACAAGTGTACAAATGTGTGTGTATGTGCATTATGCACAATGTGTACAAGCTGTTGAAAAATGGTTTATAATTATTTACAGTCAGACATTTTCTCAGAGCTTAGACTGTATCAAGCACATACAGTACTATGCTACATATTACAGAATACCATTCAAATAAATGAACAGAGTAACATATCACATCTGTTTTTACGATTTTAAGATCTCAGCATTGGTAACCATTTATTCATTCACTTTATCCTGTTCAGGGCCATGGTGGATCTGGTAACATCGGGTACAAGTGGGCTTAGTTTCCAGAGATTTGCATTTTTTAACACATTTGTAAAAGGTTGAAGAAATTCTCTCTGTGCTACAACAGAAATGGCAGTGTTAACACCTGAGTTACATGTAGCAAAAAACCCTCATGCATTTGAGTGATAATGACAAACACTGGACTCTGCATTAAAGCCCATGTCATTCTGACAGCAAAGCACTACAGAAACAGTGTCATGCCAGCTTGTTCCCTACCTACTTCAATTAAGTCCCTGCTGCTATTCATTTCCTGCAAGTAGCTCCCTTAACCTTGTTTTCCTTCATTAGCAGAGCAAACAAAATCACTCTTTCTGTTTCTCTTTCATTTCATCCTCTCTCTCTCTCTCTCTCTCTCTCTGTCTCTTTCTGTCATTCGTCGCTCTCTCTTTTGCATAACTGCATGGTTGGGAGCATCTGTACTCTCAGAGCTAAGAATGTCTATTTGCTTCTGTCTCTTGATCTCTCCCTTACCAAACCTCAGTGGGCATTTTGTCCATGCAGAAGACTCTTATCATAGCTGTGGCATCCGTCTTTCAAGCCATATGCCCCCAGACAGTGCACTTCATTTCAGGTCTCTTCTCTTTGTGTTGTCAAGGTCAGTGAGCTAGAAAACCAATTAGTCAGGGTTCTTTTATCACCTGAATGAAAGTGAGTTGTGTTAAAAGTGGCACTGATACATGCTAGGCACACAAATCCTGACTCTGCCAATCATGAATTTCATGTGCACCACAGTTGTGCCCAGGCACACTTCCTGTAGTCATTTATGGCTTAGAGAGGATGATTGTTTTATGATATATACTCCACCCAGTCCTTTTCCGAGTGGGTCGAGAGACCAAGTGTACAATACAGCATTGTTCAGTGAAGATGCCAGGTAGCGCCCTATGATCAGTGAAAGATTGCTTGAGTTGCATAAGTAATACCAAATACTGCATCATTCTCACAAAAAAGGTAATTGGAGCTGATAAATATATATAAATAAATAAATAAATATAAATACATACTTTTAGTGTTCCACTAGTGTTAGCAACAAAGTCACAGTAAAGTAACCTACGGTGACTGGTTGAGTTTCATCTGAGTGGCAAGCTATTCTGTACCCACAGACTGCAGCTCCAGTGCCCCTAAAGTGAAGGGTTCAGTCAGCCCCCCTTATCTGCCAAAGCATGTCTTCTGGCGATGTGATCAACTACCGTGTCAGCCATGTGCAAGGTGCTCAATTACTCATACAAAACAAATAATAAAATAATAATAATAAGGGCACAAAGTGCAATGCAAGGCATCTGTTGCTCCTTCTGCCCAGCGGGGGGTGGCGCTTTCACAGAAGGCCACTGTAACCCAGCACTAAACTACATGACACAATACCCTTGGAAAAATAGTACAAACTTCATCCCAGGACAGTACTGTTTGAACATTTAGAGAAGCAATAGTGGCAGTAGTGTTGCTTATTTAGGAGACCAGATCGAAATGTTCCAAGGCTTTAAAAATGATGTATAGAGTGCTGGCCGAAAGAAAACATGACTCCAGGGGGCACAACCGTGAGTGTGTGCGAATGGGTTTTCATTGTGCAGTCCAGGTTTCTCTCTCCATGTCTCAGAGGATGGAGTATGATTGATTCCTTGAGTGTCTGATCCCAAATGTGGAACAGAAAAGAACCTGCAGCTCATTTTTATTCAGAACCACCCTCAACATACTGTCCCAAATTGTTAGCACAAAAGCATATACATTGTATTTTCATCTCATGTCTATACAGAGACATCAGATAACATCTCAGAAATGTTTTGAGCTGTCACTAAGCCAGGATAACAAGGAAAATATTCTGAAGATTTCAGCAATCTTTGGTCAAAGACAAACATACTGTACATCTCGAATAAACTACCTAAAATATACCATTTAGTTATGTAGCCCCTTATTCTGAACAAGAGCAAAAATGCAACCTTTAAATTCACTTCATTTTTTTCTATAGATATGTTGATTAAAAGAAGCCAATGCAGTTCTGCATTAAAGCCAATTGCTAGGCAGCTCAAATAGAAGGGAGACCTCTGCTGTTTGTAAGAATGTACTTCACACTCTTATGGCAGTATTGAATACATGTTAATCAAGTTTAAGCTTACATTTAATGAATTAAATACATAAATTGTAATTATGTCTTATGAGTGTTAAATCTGTTGTTACCATCAATCCGGCTAAAGGTTCTTTCTATCAAGTACCTTTTGGTTATGTAATCTAATCAAATCCAACACAATAACAGTCACTTTAAACTTGGGGGGTTGGTTTGCAGAGATGAACTGCACCCTTACTTTATATATTGATATTACACTTAATAAATGTAGAGAGAAGATCAGCGATTGTGTTTGCAGTTGAGTTTCAGGACTTGTAAGTGGACAGCTCCCTCGTCTCCTAGAGCATTTTACATTTAATTTGAGCGGAGCAGAGGCTCTGATGTGCAGGTAATGACAAACACATTCTTATTTACTGTGGAAGCAAAGGGATGTATAAATGATCCAACTCTTATGTTAAGACAGCAAATTATACACCTTGGCCACAAATTTGCCATGCTAATGCATTGTGCGTATGAGTAATGCACCATCGTGTGTGCTGTAAAACATGTCAATGTCCTGTCTCATTCCTTTTCCTGAATTTGTTTCTCTACTGCCTTTTAGTTAGACTAAGAAATAAACTGACCCAGATAATATGAAACATTCTGGATTATCTGTTTCTACCAGCCGCTTATTCATAACAGAGGTCCCATTGCTCCTCCACACAACTAAAAATGCATCCGTATATGTTGGGAGGCTATAAATATTTCTGAGGACAGCTGCAATTGCCAAAACAGGTCCTCCAAAGTCATGCTTATTTGTCTCTCAGCCCACACACCTCCATTGGTACTTAAGCTCCAACATTCGGAGCTGAAGCTCCTTTCATTCGTTTTGTTTGCTGATAAATAATTCACCCTTTCCAAATCACTGTGAAGGTGGCCCTTGATTTGAAGTGCTCGATGTGTTTGTGTGCCACTATTTGGAGGAGAAGTACAAAAGTGAGAGAATAGTGTTCGTTTTGACTTTCAGAATAAAGTAACTGATCTTTGACTGATCAAACTCTGACACTGACACTTTGACACTATTTCCAACACTCCACGTTAAAAATAAGGCTTTTTTGGGGCCATAGAGTTAAGACCTTGATAATTATGAGACCATCTTGCGTCTTTAAAGCAGGGAAGATTATGTAATGACGCATTGTTGGAACACTGTACACCATACAATGATCATAATGTGAACTGTTTATATCTTTGGTCCAATATGTGTTTTGTAATTGTGTAGTTAAGCCCTGCTATTGATAGCCCTCATTGTGTTTGTCCTGGCATACACTGATATGTTGCAGCACTGTTTTCACTTGTGCCTTATCCAATCACAGTGGTTAATGAGCCATCACTGCCTCTCTCTTTTCACTGAATGGCATCACAAGAATGGGGTGTTCTCATCTCTCACACCCCTTTGATTTACCTGACCTATAATCCACATCAATGCAAGCACAGTAGGAGATCTCACACAGTCTTAGAAAGCTTTGATAAATTACATTTTCAGAAAAAGTCTAATTTTGCACATTCTGTGCTATTAAAGATAATTTATTAGGTTTGTTTAAAGCCCAAAACTCTGCAAACCTAAATGCATCCTTCTGGGGAAGCCTGAAGCTTTGAATAACCCTGAGAAAGAGCTTTAACCTTTCAGAAAGGCTTCTAAATAGACCCACTTTTACTAGCTACAAACTCTTAATTATCCAAAGGACTTTAGAGGAACCATTTTCTAAGAGTGTACAGTACAATATGTTTTAAGTAGATCTCTTTTACAAGGCTAGAGTTAAGAGCACTCTTGGTATGAAGGTCAAGTTTAACATTGCAATCTTTTCCCCCCATTTTTTCAAATCATTTTTTTCCCCATCCAGCGTTCTAATGGGTTCTTCAATTTGTTCCTATAGGAGAACCTTTAAAAGTCCAATGTAGAGCCATATAAAATAGGTGTTTCCTTTTATGCAGGTATCTACATAAGTAGGACATCTTCGGGAAGCTACAAACTACTCAACTAAAGGTTGGGGAGTTTTTAATTCACAATAATGATCTAAGGAGAATCAGCACTTATTTTTTTTTTTCAAATGATACATTTGGTAATGGCTCAGCAACACTGACTAAATGTATGTCATATAAAAAAGGTTAAAAAAAAATAAAAATCTAACACCATAAATGTTTTGTCCCTCTGGATGAACCCTTACTAGGAGAAGAACTCTTTCAGAAATCTGAGAAGCCCTGTCTATCCCAAGAAACGTTTTTGGAAAGAAGTGGATGAATATCTTCATAGCTGGACAGGGGAGGAGCCATAACCACTCTTCTGCATGATCATGACTCCGCCCACTCTCTCTCTCTCTCTCTCTCTCTCTCTCTCTCTCTCTCTCTCTCTCTGAGGTAATCCAGTTCTGTTCAGCGCGGGATCCGTAACGGATGCTGCGTATCTTTTCGTGTCTCCTCTCATCGCATACTAAGCAGAAGTCTTAATTCCTCGTTGCAGGAGAGAAGAAAGTGCCGCCTCTTCGCCCCTGCAGCGCTTCATGGGAACACGGGCTCAGAGCCGCAGCCGCATCCTCCAGCCTCAATCGCGCGCTTCACAGGAACTTGTGCGCCGTCTGATGCTGTGGCGCGCGCGCGAGTCGTCGTGTGACAGCCGCCGCATTTCTCTTGACTTTCTCCGGTGTCCCTATTCGGATCGGACGCAGGAAGATCGGACGGAGTCTACTTCTGCCCTGACCATCTGGATGTTTTGACGAGCTCCAGAGAGAATTCCTGAGATTGTTTAAGGATATCTCTGTTTTTTTTTTCTTTTCTTCTTTTTTCTATTTCTTCGCTCTCGACAGAAAGCAGCTGCACCGCAGGCGGGAGTCTCTGAGGGAGGACGCGCGTCTCTCTCTCCTTCCTCCTCCTCCTCCTCCTCCTCCTCCTTCATCTGGACTGGATCTTCATCTGGGTGGCTTCAGGATTTAAAGCCGGCGTCCCGCAGTAGGAGAATTGATTCGCTTTGCCGCTGGGAAGATGAAAGTTTGTACGGCTGTGATGCTCCTGCTGGCGGTGTGGAGTGTGGAGCAGGAGCCCGTGTTCTCCGATTCCATCATCCACATCGGTGAGTTTAAGCCTCTGTTTAAAGGGACGTCAGTGTCGGGATTCCTCTGGTCTTATTCCGAGATGCGTTTACTTTCTGCTGGGTTAAAAACACACAACAAACACGCTGCTACGTTATTATGCAATTAACTCAATGCAGATCTCTGCGGCTTTTCCAGTGAACAGCCCGACAGGCGACCCGTTTAGGCTCCCAGTGAGTGAATTGTGTTACAGAAAGACGCCGTTTGACATGAACTGGATTCTTCCCCACAATGCGCCCATTATATTCCATATGCTGGTGGAGAACAGGTGGTTCACGGTGACCGGAGGAGATTTTACTCTGTCATGATGATACACGATTATCGGCGACGCGTCGATCATTCATTTTAGTAGGCTAGGATATGAAATGTGTGTGAAGGATAAGGTCGGTGTTACGTGCGCGTGTACGTGTGTGTGTGTGTGTGTGTGTGTGTGTGGAGAAAGGGGCGCAGAGAAGTGTGAAAGAAGTGTGGAGGCGCGAGTGCCCGTTTGGATGAACTGTGCACGAGTACACGCGCTCAGGAGGATGTTAAAATCAAGAGTCCAAAACCCTGTGAACACCGTGTGTGTGTGTGTGTGTGTGTGTGTGTGTGCGTGTGCGTGTGTGTGTGTGTGTGTGCGTGTGTGTGTGTTCGCGCATTGCATTGGGGAGGGGCGGGGAA
>JAOVVH010000038.1:2627284-2639116 GCA_028566435.1 Scorpiodoras heckelii
TTTCAAAAAGATTATTGTCATCAAGGTAAGCTTGAAGTTGAGCTGCAACTACCTTCTCAAGAATTTTGGAAATAAATGGTAGATTTGAGATAGCCCGATAATTATTTAAATCACTGGGATCCAAACCAGATTTTTTAAAAAGTTGGTCTGATCATATTATAAATATAAATATAAATATAAATATGTAAATAAATATTTTGGATATAAATAAAAATCTATAAATCTCTTTACTTTGCTGCAGTCCTGAACCCTTACCCATTTGTACCTGTCATGGAGCCCTTGGTAACAGCTGTTTGACTCTGTGCCGTTTGGAAGGCAGAGGTCAGATCGGTTAATTCTGTGTGTCTCTGGAGACACAAATGGGAAGAGAAAAGAGGTGGGCAAAGAGGAAGAGGGAGGCAATGATGCAGGTATTGAAAAGATGAGGGCAAGCACTTGATTGTAATCTACACTGTGATCCATTTGGTAGTGAGCCTCTTCAAACGCATTAGCTGATTAGGATATGCATTATTGACCAATCTTACAAAATAGGTTCATTTCCTGATGACACTGAAAGCATAACTAAGCTGGGTTGGGACCTACACTTCCTCAGCCTCAAAACACAGTGTTTTTCTGCTGTAAATGCCCAATCGAGAACCAGAGTTCTAGCCAGAAGTGTGTAACTTACCTCTACATTGTTTTCTCTATTTTACCCCAAATTAGGTCATTTGGCAATTTCTACCCTACAGCCAGCTCTCCCATTGTACAACAGATACCAACCAAGGGTGGTAGGGGGAGTGAAGGCAAACACATGCTTAGCATGCTCTTTCTATACAGAGACTTATGAGAATCATGGTCATAAGCCATTGCAGTTATCATCAGACAAGATTAACACAGGTAAATCTTTCAGAGTCAGACACACAGGCAGGCTGAATAAAGACTGAGGAAATTAAAAAACAAGGCTTGAGAATCACAGATCCATTATTCAACAAATATTCATTAGTTATTCAGCTTAAACTTAGCAACGGTGCAAGACTTTACAGATAAAGGAACAAATGTCCTGACTAAGTACTGACAATAGAACAAGATGTATAGGTGACTGTAATCAATCAAAGGCATGGACAGGGCAAACCTGGACCTGACAGAAATACGCCAATCCAGGGGATAAATAGGAAGATACATAACATGGACCCAGCTGAAAACTATTTATTCATACTGCATGCTGTACTATCAGTGTCTGACAGGGCCGTGTATATACATATATTCAGTCATTTTAAATGTGCACAAAAGAAACAAGGCCGCGGGAAAAGTTTTTTTCCTTTAAATCTCCTAATTACAGCTTAGATATAAATTCAGATTGTTTATTTTAGTTTCTAACCACACAGGTGACGCAAGTGCCGCTAAGGGTGAGATGGATCTTCTGTGTACATTTCTGAAACCTCTATGTTGAGCTGAGTTTCTATGGCAACTCGGCAACACATAAAAGATGTTTATATGATGTTTTGCGGGGGATTTAAAAAAAGTATGTCTTTATGTCAGCATGGAGGGAGAATTGTCTTCTGAAAGTTCTTTCAGCTTTCTCACCCTCAGAGAACAGTGACTCTACTTAAGAATCACACCACTGATCACAGGCTTTCATTTGGCAGATGTCTTCTGAACATGAGTTTGTCTTACAGAATGGGACATGATGCTCCTTTTGTTTCTGCCTGGCTTTGTCTGTGCAGTGCAGTGTTTGACTAG
Organism: Scorpiodoras heckelii; assembly: GCA_028566435.1. NCBI lineage: Eukaryota > Metazoa > Chordata > Actinopteri > Siluriformes > Doradidae > Scorpiodoras > Scorpiodoras heckelii. The sequence goes on from JAOVVH010000038.1 coordinate 2,629,004, forward strand.
CATGATAAGGATTTTGTGGTTTGTAATCTACATAATATTTATGAACATTTTATATATAAAATGAGGGCTAGATAAGAGATGGAACCAGGTTAAACTATGGCAAGAAGTCAAGCTGGCACAGGCAGTGTGACGCTCTGGGCAGTGTTGGGAAACCTTGGGTCCTGGCATGTTACACACATGTAACACCTACCTAAACAACATTGCAAACCAAGTACACTTCTTCATGGTAGCAGTTATTCCTAATGGCAGTGGCGTCTTTCAGCAGGATAATGCAAATTGCCACACTGCAAAAATTGTTCCAGGAATGATTAGCAGAACATAACAAAAAGTTCAAGGTGTTAACTTGGCCTTGGGATTCCCCAGATTTCAGTCTGATCGAGCATCTGTGGGATGTGCTGGACAAATAAGTTTGATACAAGGAGGCCCCAAATTGCAACTTATAGGACGTAAAGGATTTGCTGCAAATGTCTTGGTGCTAGATATTGCAATGCACCTTCCACAGTCTTGTGGAGTCCATGCCTCAACCAACAGTTTCGTTGCTGTTTCCACCTCCTATAACATTAATGTGGGGTTTGATTTGATTTTAGTAGGCAAAAATAACTATTTACAACAAACATGAAAGTGCAAAATATAAACATGTAAATGCAAATCATGAACAAAAGTGATTAAAAAAAGATTGTAGTGTGTGTCACTGTGCTTGGCTGTCCTTGACATCATGTCACTCGAGTGAAACAAAGACAGTTAACTATAGTACACAGGGACACATTGCAAGCCAGCTGTCACTGTATGGCCTCTTCTCTGACACCTGAAATCTTCACTGAAAACTGCAGTCTCCTCTGGCTCACACACTGAACTTGTGGCTTCATCAATACCAAAATCCACAGTTCTAGAAATTGGGGCTGATATTCTTTCATTGATGGCCAGGTTCGGGGTAGGCTGGTAGTAGCCTGGTCATTCTGCCGGTCATCTTTGACACTGTTCATATGCAGTGTCCAGAACATTGCCCTAAACATTGCCCCATGGACCTTATTCTTTCTCTACAAAGCTCAAATTTGATAAGTAAAAAACATAGTAAGCCACTGTACATGTCTAGGCCAGGAATCTGTGCATCTTCAGTCAAGTTACAGGACTCCATGGTGTCATCATGCCCTTCTTCTGCTTATACATTGCAAACAGTTTGCATTGTTATAAAGACTCTTGACTGCAGCTTTATAAAAAAAAGAAAAATAACAAACAGCTTGAGAGAACTTGCTCTTGGCTATCAAGCTGTATCCCAGGAGTACAGGCAGGAGAAAAGTGATGTCATATGGAAGGCACATCATCCTTGATTAATATTGTGCCAGCTGTCCTGTTCATTTTGTGTTGCAGACACTGGTTAATGGCGGAAATGGGTGACACAGGAGTGTTGCTTCTTCTCTGGCTTCTCTTTGGTAGGGGTAGTTTGAGCGGTCAGCTGTGCTGTGGAAAGCTTCATGTTGTTTTTTGGAGAGGAAGCCTCAGAAGAAGTGTTCTGAGGGTCAGGAGTATTTTTGTCTTAACTGCAACAATAAATTGTCATGAATACATAGTACAATAAGTACCGAAAATCACCATTAGCAAATGCTTATTTAACTTATAATGCTTATTCAACTATAATAATTATATTGAGCTACAAATGACCACATATTTGCACATTTATTGCTGTTATGTACAACAAGATGTAAAATAGGTCCATGCTACATACAAAAATGCACCACAATTCTACATGCAAATGTACATATCCATGCTACATTCAAAACATGCATCACCATGCTACGTGTGGCAATGCCGATGCTGCATATGAAAATGCAGTGCTACACTACATGTGAAAATGCAGTGCTACGCTACATGTGAAAATGCACTGTCATGCTACATGCAAAAATGCAGTCCTGTGCTACATGCGAAAATGCAGTCCTGTGCTACATGTGAAAATGCGATCCCATGCTACATGCAAAAAATGAAAAAAAGAAAGCAACATACACTATATAGAAAAAAGTGTTTGGACACACCTCTTAGTCAATGAATTCAGGAGTTTCATGGAGTCCCATTGCCACAGGTGTATAAAATCAAGCACCTAGCCATGCAGTCTTACAAACATTTGTGAAATTCTAAGGAGCAAACTAAATTCGAGTGTGGTACTGTAATCGGGTGCCACTGTTGCAACAAGTCAATTTGTAAAATTTCTCCACTCCTAGATATTCCACAATCAATTGTGAGTGGTATTACTGAAATGTGGAAGGAACCACAGCAACTCAGCCATGAAGTGGTGCTGAGTTCTGAGGAACATAGTGCATAATAGTCACCAACGCTCTTCTGTCTCGATAACTGTAGAGTTCCGAACCTCCTCTGGCATTAACATCAGCACAAAAGCTGTGCACCGGATGCTTCATGGCATGGGTTTCCATGAATGAGCAGCTGCATGCAAGCCTTATATCACCAAGCACAATGCCAAGCACTGGATGGTGTGCTATAAAGCACGCAGCCACTGGAGTAGTGGAAACATATTCTGTGGAGTTATGAGTTCTTGACCAAGGCCCCTTAGTTCCAGTGAAAGAAATTGTTTAGGCCTCAGCTTACCAAGACATTTTGGACAATTGTATACTTCTAACTGTGGGAACAGTTTGGGGAAGACCCTTTTCTGTTCCTCCCAGTGCACAAATCAAGGACCTTAAAGGCACAGTGGGTGAGTTTGGTTTAGAAGAATTTGACTGGCCCACACAGAACCCTGATCTCAAGCCCATCATACACCTTTGGGATGAACCAGAATGGAGATTGCACTCTTGTCCTACATCTGTGACTCACCTCTCAAATGCTCTTCTGGATGAATGGGCAACAATTCCCACAGACACCCTGCAAAATCTTGTAGAAAGCCTTATCAGAAGAGTGGGAGTCAACTCCATATTAATGCCTATGGATTTAGAATAGAAGGTCATAAAAGCTCCTGTAGACATAATGTGTAGGTATCCGAATAATTTTGTCTATGTAGTGTAGCTTACATGCATTTGCAGGACCAGGGTCAGTCCTTGCTACAATGCTTGCTCTTCAGATGAATCCATGCTCTCTTCCTCCGAAAATTCCAGTCCAGAGTCGATGCTAAATAACTCTGCCACATTCAGGCTTTTTAGGGAACACATTGTTTTAAGTTGCGAATAAATTATGTGTTAAGTGTAAATTAACAAGCTGTCAAAGACATCAATTCTATCAACTTTTGGGGGAGGACAACCAGGCATGAATCACCAGCAAGGTTGTTTGCACAGCAAACACCATCTGGTGCTACAGGTTGGCTTTAAAGTACCTGCTGTCTAACGGCATATCGACAGCTCTTGACCATTAAGTGTGTACATAAATGTGGGAGTGGAGGTGTACATATATACATTGTTGTCTTGGCAAGTGAGGTCTTATTTGAGAGCTAAGATTTTCTACAATTGGTCCATGTGGTTGTCATTCAAGGGCCTATTAATATTTACACCGCTGTTTGATCAGCGTAGTCAAGGTAGATAGGTCTGTTTTCGAAGGTGCGTCACTACAATATATGGGCACTTACTAAATTCCAGAGGGGTGAGACACCAAAACACTTAATGCATTTCAAAGAGGACATATGTGACTTAATGTGGAACTTTGCATTTCTTTTTTTAATAATGGTGATGGACTATAATCTGATAGAAATGTACATGATTTATAGAACTGGGAACCAACTGGATTTTTGACTTTGTAGGCAATGTAAGGGAGTTTATGCTTAAAAAAGTCTGATTGTTGGATTTAAATGTTATCCTTTTATTGTGGCTGTTTTTTTTTTTGCTATATAATAGCTTGATGCCCCATACACACAACAATAGTGCCAATAGCAAAACTGCCATTTTTGTGAAAACTGAACCTTTTTTGTGTTTAGGGCTTTCATCCACACTACAGCTGTGTTTTCAGGGTTTTTTTTTTGTGTGTGTGTGTGTGTGTGTGTGTGTGTGTGAGACCTGGTTTGAGGTGAAATGTCAGGACAAATGTAAAAAAAACCACAGACGTGTCAGGACATGCATCAATGTCAGGACAAAAAAGACATTTCTGACCATGCTTATCTTCTGTTCGAATTTTGTTTCCCAAAAAAGTAAAAGAGCCCAAATTTTGCCCTTTCATTACTGAGGTTAGGTTTAAGGTTAATGTTAGGCTTAATATTAATTAGCTGTGTAAATCATTATGTTAATGGAATGTCCTGACATTGATAGTGAAATAAACTTAGACACAATAGGCTATTCTTTGTAATTAATGTACGTATTATGCTGACATATTAGTCAACAGCCCAAAAGTGAAATAATATAACACTGCTCACTTTGCTGTAGCCTACAGTGGCACATGCAAAACCTTGCCTACATGAGTGTCAGAGCTTTTTGAAAAGTGCTTTAAATAAGAAAATGTTACCTATGATATGGATGCCATCACTATACAGGCTAAAGTCAATGGTTTGTGGTCGGGTGGTTATTAACATGCAGGCGCATGGTGTTCTTCTGTGGTGTTTGTATATTCGAGTGGCAAAGTTATGCCGCCACCCACTGGCCTGGCATACATACTACAGAGTGTTCGACCTTTTGCGAATCCATATGGGTGGCCATAAGTTCATGATTGTCGTGTGGATGCAAACTTTTTGAAAATGCAAAGGAAAAATGTTGTTTTCAAAACATTCTGTTGTATCGTGGAGGTCTTAGTGTTGCTGCCCATTTTATCTCTGTAGCAGGGTTATTGTCGAGAGGTGTGAACGGTTTGCCCAAGGGGGCTCACACAACACAGAGTCATGATAGTTCATTAAAAGTAACTAGATATGTATAAAATAGTTGATGTGACAAACTGCTGTAATGAAGAAGGAGGAATAAAACACTTTGTGCTCTAATTGAAAAATAATCATTTTCAAGATGGACCTGTTCACACCACCCCATCACTGAGTCCCATAACAGAATGAACATAACCATGTTAGGTTTATTCCTTAAGTATTATGCTTGTATTTGTACATATCACCCGCTCTTATTTTTCAGTGGAAGTTTAATATGCATGGGCACGCATGCACACACTCAGACTCATGTACTACCACCTCTTGAATAATTACAGCAGCTCGGCCGTGCTATACATACACATAACCCTAATCCTAAATTTGCTATTTTAATTAAGTGCTTTTATGTAAAAATACACTTTTGCATTAATAAGCCCATGATTACCAACCGTTGCACGAAACGAAACCTTAAACTGACCCAGAACATGTACTTTTATCATTATGCTGAACTAATGGTTCCGTTTTTTCAGTCCAAATTTTCTTTCAATATGCAGAAATAATGAACACATGCACACAGGCAGAAGCAAACACTCTCTCTTTGTCCGTTATGGGATTATTTCATTCATTTGCAAATGCCTAGTAGTGTGCCTAAATAGTACCTGAGAGCAGAGATGGGGATGCTACTTGGGCTTGAGTCGCACTTCAGTTACACACACAGTGACTTGAGACTTGGCTTGAAACCAATCTTTATTTTATTTTTTATTCTTTAGCGCATTGATATTAAAGAAATGTCTGATGAGCTGAACGTCATTCCCTCCCTTATTATCACGTGCAATGTTATGCGTTCATGCAGCCACAGATGACACAACCATAAGAGACCTGAGACTTGACTTGGACTTGCAAAAATGACATATGAACATCTCTCCCTGACAGTGACATTTGCTTGTATTTCCATTTTACATTTCAAACCAGTACCAGCAGTAAATTTTTACTGTTGCTCATTTTGTGATTTTTTTCTTAAATTTCAGGGGCTATATTTGATGAGTCTGCCAGAAAAGATGACGAGGTGTTCCGCATGGCTGTGGCTGACCTCAACCTCAACAACGAGATCCTTGAGACAGAGAAGATCACCTTCTCGGTGGAGTTTGTGGATGGGAACAATCCCTTCCAGGCAGTGCAGGAAGGTAAGTTTCAGCCTAGATACACTTCCCTCTGATTGATTTGGCCCTGAAGTACTGAACAGAGGCATGAGGAGTAACAGAATAAACAGTGTTTGTACTGCAAGTAGAAATCAGTAACTTGAAGTTATTTTTTTCTTCACATGCTTTTAATGATGGAATGCAAATTGAAACACAACTTTGGCTGTCATGATCATCAGTACAACCAACACTAATGAACTTTAATCACTGTAAATATTTTGATATTAAAAAATTGGTCTATGAAATTGAGAGTAAATTCTGAAAATAGACAAGCTGATTACATGTTGTATACATGTACATGTATAATATTTTATACATGTTATTGGAGGATTAATAAGTACATTGAGTACAAATCACCTACATACACTTTTCACATACTTCACTGACATGAGTGGTATCCTTTAGTTTCTGAACACTTCACTCTAGTGAGCTCAGGTTACTGTCTTTGTGGAGTCCTGGGCATGTTCTCCCCAGGCTCTCCTCTTTCCTTCAAATTGCCATTTTCTGTTTTCCTCAAAAACAAGGCAGTAGGTGGATTGGCTATAATTAACTACCCCTAGGAGTGAGTGAGTATGTAAATGTATATCTTTGATAGCTAGACATCCTGTCCATGGTGTATTCCTGCTTTACACCCAGTTCTCCTCAACTAGGTTATGGATGGAGCCTGACCAAGGTACTACTTTTTAAACTATTTCTTGTTACTTTTTCTGTTTACAATTAATAGTCCCTCACAGACTAGCTTCCTTCCCCTGGTATCATTCCTTAGCAATTCAGTGGCTTGTTATAAAGCTGCTAAAAGCTTATGCTGGTCTTATAGAAAGACTCTATATGTGTGATCCAGAGACAGATTCTGTTGGAAACAGTGGTGATGAACCTGTTGGGCAAACTAGATCCATGTGGAGCATTTAAGATCTTAACATTTGAAAAGCTTTGTAATATCATATGGAATTCTTGATGAAATAAAAGCTTTAGCTGTAACTGGATTGTGTAAGTATTACTAAGCAAATAAAACATTTATTAGTTCATCTAGTAAGACTAATCCCAGTTCATGATAACTATCTATATTACTTTAAGATGTTTTTCCTTTTTATGTTTTCAAAAAGATTTGCTTCTACATGACAATGTTTTACAACTTATCTGTGTCCACACGAATTCACAAACACAAGTGAAAACATTGTATTATATATGCCAGACCAGTAGGTTGCGGTGTAGCTTTGCCACTCAAATATACAAACCCCACAGAAGAACACTATATGCCTGTGCATTAATCAGCAACCCAACATCCACAAGCAGACCTGTATAGCTTTGGCATCCATATCATATAATAAAAGAAAATGTTTTCTTATTTAGTGCACATTTCAAAAAGGACAGACTCTTCAAAAAGGGCATGGAGTATACAAATACGTAAACAGCTATGCACGAGGTGGGGCATGTCGCTATCAGTTTTAAAAGTTTCCATAGTCACCTGTCCACACAGTGACTTAAAAGATGCGTTTTCAGAAATTTTGCTCTCTGGGTCCTGGTTTACAAAAGTCTGTAGTTTCAGGCACATGACTGTAATGGATTTTTATAATGTTTCTGTCTTTTTCACCAGATTTGCAGACATCCATTTTCATGTAATATTTCTAACTCTCAGTGTGCTAAAGTGGCAAGAAAATCTTTCTAAGGGACTCAGCATGGAGTCTATACCTTTCACGCCAGCGATGTGAATCATAAGACATTTAAATTTACATAGTGTAGGAAGTAACGTTTATATCCTTATGTAAATGATTATTGAAAATTATACCAACATTCTAGTTACAGCATTAGTATCTCGGTTCACCAAACACCCATGGTCCCTCACCTCTAGCCCCTGACCTGAATGTCAAGTATACAGTATACTTGCCTGAGGAGGTAGGTTTAGTTTTATGCTGCACTGTTTAGCCCTGCTTGACTACTAATAATGTTGGGAGCATTTTAAATAAGTTTTTCATGTGTTGCTCTACTATCCTAAACATCCTCTTTTCACTTCAACGTCTACGCAAATTACTAGGCACCTACCCAGAGACCCACAAGCCCCTGCTCCTTCTATGCAGTCATCATGACTTGTATGTTGCCTGTACACTGTTTTGGATATGGCGTAAGGGAGGACTATAGAAATAAAGACATCAATTTAGGTTATATTCTGTTCTCTGGCAGCAGTAGTTGTCTTTTCTGTGGTTAAAAAAAAAAAAAAAAAGGCTGGAAGTCAAGCCCTCATATCGATTATCGGATAGTGAATATAGGTGCTGTCAAATACCATTAGCCACTTCCCTATGCTTGCTGCTAGAAGAGATCAGAGGCCTTCTTATTTTTTTCTTTAAAAACATGACTTAAAACTGCCTATAATTTTAGTATTCACCAAGGTAATAAATGACAAACAGCATTCATCACCACTAGGAGCCACTATGGGCACTTAGCCATGCCATACGGGCTCTCTAATGCGCTAAATATCCTGTCATAGGGAGTTTTTCAGGTGTTTATTAACAAGGCACTGAGGGTTATACTAGATAGACTGGGTTATCATTTACAGTGTCAATGTTCTAATCTACTTTATTTCCTTACAAGAGCATGTAAAAATGTGTGTCGATTTCATGAACAAAAATCTACTTTTGAAGCACCTTCAAAGGGTGCTAGTCTCTTCTCACTCTGAATAATCACAATATATTTTGTTTTCACTTTAGCTGCATTTCCTATTTTCTCACATTCATCTTGCTCTGAAAACAAGGCTTAATTTGGTTGTTTTAATGGCTTCAATATAAGAATATTTTCTCAAACATTTTATAATATAATGAGTGAGTGAGTCTGTTTTGCACTTGTTTGGTAGAGCACTGCTAAATGGATGAGTTTTGAGTCCAGGCAAGAGTCTAATTTAACTCATCTTGCTAATCAAGCGACAAATCTTATTTATCAGCTTGGACATTCACTGTAAATGCTGCTTTTAAAGCAAACATCTTTTTTAAACATCTGTTAAGCATGCCAGAAATAGCCATAAGGAAAATATTAAAAGCATTAATTAGGCAAATTAGTGACATTTTACAAACTGTTTAACAACTCATAGCTAACTATGCAGGAACTAAGCAGCACTCTTAGTCCTATAAAATACGTGGAACTACTCGTTAATTACTCAGTAAATATGTGGTAAGTTTGTAGGAGAGCATTGTCAACTATGCAGTATTTAACTGAGCCATAATCAGTACTTACTGAGTCTTAAAAAATCACTTTACACCCTTATTATGAATACATCAGCATTAATTTCCAATAGTTAAACCTTACCTTCCTCCTTGGTACTATCTAATATACTGTGCCTCAGCAGGGTTGGAGTGCTGTTTTTAATGCAGCCAGTCAGAGAGAAAAATGGACAACAATAACCTACAAAATTGCAAAGCTGTAATATAGCAATCAGTAAGACATTCTCCGTTCACGTACTTCCTAATTTGTGAAAGAAAATAGTCAAAATTAGTAATGAATTATAATGTGCGATACACCGTAACACTTCAGTTATTAAGAATGGGTTTTACTTTATTGTTCAAGCTCATTTCTATATAGTAAAAATAGTGTACATGCAAACAACATTCCTGAATATTATCTACACCTTGAAGCTTGAAACGAGGATGACGAATGAATTTAAAAGCTACATTCTACTGAATGCAATTTCTCACTATGTTAGGGTATGAATTAATTAATTACTGATCACATCACCATTAATTCCCAACAGCCAGGAGCTCCATCATACTGAGGTATTATCATAGGATAAGGTATATTAGATTGTATAATCTCCTGGAGCAAGGCAATGCTTGGCTACTGGGAATTAATGTTATGCCTGTTCAAACTGTATAGCAATATAAATATAAGTAATAGGTGTTTTGGATATGTCTTTATTAATGTATAGTTTTTATAATTGAATATATAACACAAATAACTGATATTGTCCTAAAATTTCTAAAACATATACCATGTTCATGCTGCAGTTCACTCAAATTTCTGTGGTTGAATCTCAAATGATATGCTATTCGCCACATAGTGCACCGCATAGGTTCTACAACACTATATATACACTGATCAGGCATAACCTTATGACCACCTCCTTTTCTCTACACTCATTGTCCATTTTCTCAGTTCCAC
>JAOVVH010000038.1:2655706-2668331 GCA_028566435.1 Scorpiodoras heckelii
GAATGAAAGTAACCTTTTCTACTGTAAATCTAATCTAATTTTAGATTTTATTTAGCGCTGAATAAACCTACAAAATATGGAATCATTCTGGATTCATTACACAGTAAAAACCAAAAAAATTCTCTGCCGATCAGAGAGACAAATTTTCTGTATTTTAATCTTAATTTATCGTGTTTTACATCAATATCGGGATATTCAACAATGTTATCGCACATCGCATTTCTTGTCCATATCGTACACCTCTAGAATGTAGAGCTGAGGCTCTGGAGCATACAGCCTTAAATGTAAGCTGAAAACTGCAATTATTTGCTGATTCATTTTTCTGATGCGAATGACTAATGTCCCAAGAGGCTTTTTACAAACTCATACTTGTACTACATGGTGCATCAAAGTTGTTGTGTAGAAACCATGGCAGATTTGAGCGCTGGACTTGCACGTGTACTAAACTGTGTCTGATTCATTAAACTCTCATGCATCAAAATGAGTGGTGATTTGAGCACAAATGATGAATAAGCTGCAGCTGCATGGAAACAAGCTCCTGCCCACTAGTCCCTTATTTACATGTCATATGCAGGACACAACACAAGAAATTCACTAATATACATCTCATAAACAGGACGCACACCCTAATTTTATGCAGGTGTTGCGACAGTGAACAGAATAAAAGGAAAGCGTTCAGCAGACTACAATAAACCAAGATGCAAGGAAAGTAGTAAATCAAGCTGGGAAGTATTTATTTCACTGCAGCTGATTTTCAGAGGTGCTTGTGTCCAAGGATCCTGCAAAGAAAAGCATTCTTTTCAGAAGCCCCCTGAAATTTTTTGTAAAATAAAATCAACCCTTTACATTGTTTTAAGTGAGGAAATGATTGTCTAATATGTGAATGTTTTTGCAAGCACAATGTTTTTACTGAAATGATCTGTATTATGTAGCTATTCTATATACAGATAACAGTGGAAGTGTATGTTTTTATGACACTGTTTCATGTCACATTCAGGTAAAATTAACCAAAATGAATAAAATTACTTCTAGCATGTTTGATTGTTGACCTGAAAAAATCTGCCTTGATATACAAGCATTATATTTAAGATACATGAGACAAGTTTCCATTCTTGAAACAAATTCTCATTTTGTGTAAACAAAATCCTAACAGAAATGAATAGAACTGAAATGAATAACACATGGTGTGTTTAGTGTGTTGTGTAGTGCAAATGCAGGTTTATGGTTTTATGAAATCCTTTGTGGACAAACAAAAGGCCGGTATTCATGTGAGAATAGAATCGTGACAGGCAGATGGTCAGGCAATTGGCAAAGAGGCATAAACTAAACAAGACCAAAGGGGTAAAGAGTAAGCAGGCTGGCTAAAACATAAATCACAATAGGCAGATAAAGATATGTGAATCAGTGCTGGAACAAGACTTTGCAATGACACAGTGAGAGTTTGGGTTGTGTAGGGAAATGAAGGTGATTACGAAGTCATTAATCTCTTGACTGTGTACAGGAACTAGGAATCATGTAACAGTGGTTTAGGTTCAGCTTTGGGATGTTTATGTGAAATTATGTAACAACTAAAAAATGCATTCTAGCTTCATTGAACTCCAGAGCATTGTGTTGCATATCGTATGTAAATGGACCTATTACCCAATGAAACCAAACTTGCTGTAATGACTGACGTATTGATTTTAATTATGTAACTGCAAATCAAGAATTTTTTGGGTTATTAATAAATATTGTTATACTAATATTTATACACACTCTTTCCAGATGTGAGTTTGAGCATACAGTACAAATTAATGAAATTGATTACATTTTCAAAGCTAAAATAGATGAATTAAGGAAACTGTTGGAATTATTTTAGACAGATTTGACCGTGCCGTAAGTTTAATAAGTATTAACAATTCGCTTTTAAGCATTTTTGTTACACTATTAGCCCAAAAGCACGTTATTCAGTGTTGGCCCTGTGGATTGGCTTGGCTATTAGTTTTGCTTTTCTGGCTTTTTTGAGTTTTATTTCATAGTTGACCAATATTCAAGTCTGGGTTGGGGTTTAAACTGATGATAAAAGATGTATTAGCCAATATGCAGCGTTAAAGAGACAGTAGGGTAATGGTATGATATGTTAAGAGTGATGCGTTTTAGTTGCAAATCTATAAGGCACCCTAAATCTGTGCCTATGTTAATGTAAGAATTTGATTGGCCTAGCTTTTGTTACCATAGGTATTTTCCACATAAATAAATAAATAGATAGACAGACAGATGGATAAATAGACAGACAGACAGACAGACAGTTGACAGGCAGATAGATAGATAAATAGATAATCAGACAGGTATTATGTGCAGCATTATGTGCTGACTTCTGCATATTTAACACACTTACCCGTCTCTACTTCTGATGCAGTCTCAGCTGGACTATTGCTGGTAATGGTAATCTGGCTAATACTAAACTTATATGATGGACCTGTCAGTTATGTCTATAAAGTATCTTTTTCTCTGGTAGAAATATTTTTTGTACCATGCTGAGGATTATTTTATAATGCAAGTTGTACTGTTGTACATGTTATTTTCTAATGGTTGCAAACGGTAAGTCTATAGACATTCAAGGGATTTTCATGTATTCAGGATGTTGTGAATGAAATGTCTTTTGATTATCTGTGGTTCTTAACATAGTCTTATAATATAGTAATATAGAAAAAATGTCATGAAAATAAAAACTTTAACGTGCACAGTTTCTAAGATTTAGACAGTAGAGATTAGCGGACAACATGGCATCATCTCTAGGAGGAGACTACTGGCTATCTTCAGTAACTTCTCTATGCTGGTCAGGGTCACTGTGTTCCAGGAGCTGGGAGACTTAAAAAAAATTATAAAAATTATAAAGTGATCTTGCATGTCAGAAAGATGATAAATCAGTAAAACTTTTATTTTTCATTATTGTGTCCAAATCTAGAAAGCCATGCGTGTGTTTGGTACTGGGTCTTTGGTAGTGTCTGTGTGTGCATCAGTCTTTGGACAGTTATTACTGATGCCAATTTGTGTGAATTCAGTGTCTGAGGGATCACACAGGGCAGTAATGAGATTGCTGTCTGCCAGCTTTCATTCTTCTGCATCTCTGCATTTAGATGTGTGCAGATTTAGAGGGGGTCACAAATTACACTCCAATGAGTGCCAGCACTAGACAGACCCTTTTGCCCTGTTGCCTGCATTCTGCTCTGCTGTTATTCACTGCCTTTTGCTGCACCGTCTGCCTGCGACAGATATAAATATTGCATCCAGGCGAGGTAGAGGAAAAAACAGCCCCGGCAGTCCAGGTAATAAAGTCCAAATCAAATAAAAGAAAGTAGTTTGATGAAATGTAAGTGGGGAGGTGTTATAAAAGCCACAGTTTCTGATCACATTACGCAGCAATGCCACACTCAGAACTCAACCACATCATTGTGTTCTGTCTTTCCTTTCTTTTTCTTCTCACATGTCCTCTCTCCTGTTCTTGATGGAACCCTGTTCTTCTCTCAGAGCTGGAGTATCGCTGCACGGCAACACAGTGAAAGAGAGTTTCTCTTTGTCACTTCTTTCAACTGCAACTGCAACCATTAAGGTGCATTAAAGCACAATAAGATCCTTTGTCTTTTTGTGGCAGACAGAAGATGACTTTTGGCTAATATGACTCCACCCAGCCACTGCCAAAGGGGCTTTCTGCTCCTTTTATCTAGAAGAGTATTTACAGTATGCTTACGATCTATTGAATAAAAAAAAGGCCAGCTTCAGTATAGTCACACAATAAGAGAGCTACAGATCAGACAGCTAGTCTTGAAATAGGTTTCTTTTATCTTTCATGACTTGCCCTCCAGACACACTCACAGGCCCTGAAATTATTCCCCTTCTTATATTTTGTTTCCTCCACAGTCTCTAGTGCTATATCTTATGGGACGGCCGCTTTCATACCACTCATGACTGGTCTCTGTAGCTACAGTGATTCTCCACATGGTTCACATAGTATATACTCACAGAGCACTTTATAAGGAATACTGTAATGATATTGTGTAAGCTCCCTTTGGGTTCAGAACAGCCTCAATTCTTCAGTGCATGGATTCCACAAGATGTTAGAAACATTGCTTTACGATTCTGGTCCATGTTGATATGATTGCATCATGCCATTCCTCCAGATCTTTTTAGGTGCATTTGCATGCTGTGAATCTTCCATTGTACAACATCCCAAAGGTTTTCTGCTGGATTCAAATCCGGTGACAGGGATGGCCAATGAAGAACACTAAACTCATCGTCATGTTAATGACTTTTGCTTTGTGGCATGGTACATTATCATGCTGGAAGTAGCCATTAGAAGATGTAGAAGAACTGTGCCCATGAAGGGATGCACATGGTCAGCAATGATACTCAAATAGGCTGTGGCTTTCGAGTGATGATTGATTGGTATTAATAGGCCAAAAGTGTGCCAAGAATATATTCCGCAAACCAGTACACCACCGCCACCACCCTGAACTGTTGACACAAGGCAGGCTGGGTCCATGGATTCATGCTGTTGGTGCCAAATTCTGACCCTCCCACCTGTGTCTCAGCACATAACAAGATTCATCAGACCAGGCTACGTTTTTCCAGTCTTCAGCTGAACAGTTTTGTTGAGCCTGTGCCCACAGTAGCCCCAGTTTTCTGTTCTTGGCTGACAGAAGTGAAACCTCACATTGCCTTCTGCTGTTGTAGCCCATCAACCTCTTGACATGTTCTGCATTCTGAGATGCTTTTCTGCCCACCACAATTGCACAGAGTAGTTATATGAGTTACTGAGCAATGGGTTGCAATGGACCTGGAGCCTCTCCCTGAAATTCACCCTGGACAGGACACCAGGCCATCTCAGGACACTATGTACACATACATTTACACACTCATTGGCACCTATGGGCAACATTTTAGCAACATGTTTTTAGGGAGGAAATCTAAGAACCCTGAGCATGCAGACATGTAAAACAAGTTAAGGATTGAATCAGAGACCCTGGAGCTGTGAGGTGGCAACACTAGCTCCTGTGCAAAAATTGCAAAAAGAAGTGAGACAGCAGAGGATTGTGTAAATGCCAGTACATATGTAATTTATAGTGCTGTTAAAGAATTGATCGTGATTAAAAAAATTAATACCACAAAATTTTTTTAATGCAGATTAAAAATTAGTTAAATTATGCAAACCAGCAGCGCCATCAGTGAACAGAAACATTCTGAAATTGACCGTTATGTTACTCATTTTAGGCTGCATTCCAATCGCAAGGGTCCCTAATCTGTATTGCTGCTCCCTACACACTGCACAGGGTACAGAATCCCAGGGGCTCTTTATAGGGAACTCTGTCGCTAAAACGGCTCCATTTGGACGCCCTGCAACGTCCTCAACAGCGGACAGCCTCGGGATCACGAATTCATTACAGCACTCGGCTGTATTTAGCATGATAAATCAAACAACGCTGTTTAGACTAATTTTGTATGCTGTAGACACTTTTGAAATAAATGTGATGAAATGTCTTTGAACTCTGGGTGATGTATTTTAACTTTTTAATGTATGTTTTGGTTGTTGTTTAACTGCACAGTGCTGTGATCTCTCATGCTGAATGTTAGGATCTTCTAGCTCATTAGCTATCATGAACATTACTAAAGATTGAAAGGAACAGTGGCAGACAAAGACGTTGTAGCTCTTTTTGGGTTGATATATTTTTGTATGTTACATCAGTTTAATGAGCGACGGAGACCGCAAAGGTGACGGATCCGAGTAACACATACACAAACTCCTTCCCTTCCATTGCAGCGGCAGGTCTAGGGTAAAATCAAATCAGCCAATCATGTAGCAGCAGTACAACAGAACTTCAGATGAAGTGATATATCCATGGTCCCTAGCACCCTACACAATGTGCAGTTCCCTTTAAAAAAATGAAAAGACATCAATTATCTTTAATATTTCACTTTTATCAAATAAATTCACGTGAATAATGAGGCAGGTGGCACGGTGGTGCAGTGCTGTCGCCTAACAGCAAGAAGGTCCTGGGTTCACTCCCCAGGTGTAGTGGTCTGGGTCCTTTCTGTGTGGACTCTGCATGTCCTCCCCGTGTCCGCGTGGGTGTACTCTGGGTATTCCGGTTTCCTCCCACAGTCCAAAGACATGCATATTAGGTTAATTGGCGTCTCTAACGTGCCCCCAGTGTGTGAGTGTGTGTATGAGTGTGTGATTGGCCCCCTGTCTAGGGTTGATCCTGACTTGTGCCCTATGTCGCCAGCTAGGCACCAGCTCTCCCATGACCCTGGGGTCAGGAATAAGCATTTAAGATAATGAATGACTGAATGAATGAATGAAAAAAAACTTTGGATGTACTGGTAATGGATGTACTAGCCAGACACATATCTGTCTGAAAAATGCTGTAAGTATGGCTAACATCAATATATAGTGTTTATTAACACTGAATCAGACAAAAAAAACCATATTTTTTCTATCCTTATTTTCACTATACAGACTAGATTGTGTTTAAAAAAAAAACAAAACAAAACAAAACAAAAACTAGCAGTATGCTTCTTTTAATTCAAATTTTGCAAAAATAAGCTGTATTACTTAGTTAACTTGAGATTTTCCCACCCACATTCTTTTCCAGCACATCCCATTTGTTGTCTCCTTGTAAATACGAACTTGTTACTAACCAATCCTGGAGAAAAAAGGCAGGACTTGCCAGAAAACAGATAGGAAAAATAACAGCTAGCATTTCTGAAATCTGTTACCTAAATCTGCAGCTGCTGCAATCCAAGCCTGAGGTACCACTTGAAAACTTTATTAAGATGTCCTCCTGGTATGCTGATTTAAAAAACGTGCCAAATGTAAAGGTGGTAAAAAAAAATTCTGATTGCCAGATATGAAAAAAAGGAATGAATAGCAGCCCTACCGTTAAACAGATTGCAGTAGGCTAAAGACTAAATGGGGCACTTATGCAATACTTTGCAACAGCACATTTAACAAATTTATGTAATGTATATTTATTTTTTCAAATGAAGTATTCAAAGAAATGTACCCTAGAGCACAGTCCTTCTGAATTAGAGTCATCATTTAAGCAAGTATTCATGAAATGAAACTTATGGTTGCGCTTGTAGTTGCACTGTATTTTGGAACCTCGCGGCAAAGCTGAAAATACTAGTTCGTCGCTTTGATGTTTCTTCATTTGGCCTTATCATCATCATGGAAATCGAGTTATTAAAACAATCCTTTACAGAACACAGTTTGTACTTCACAGTATTTTCACTAACTTTATCACAGTCTTTCTCCTTGGTATGAGCTGTCCATTTTAACACATAAATGACTTCTGAGCAAATGGACTCCTAGAATCTCCCTGCAGCTTCAGGAAAAGCGTGGATGCACAGGTTAATTTAAAGGTTTGATATTTTGTACATTATGATGACAATTCAGACTATGATGCATCAAATTGCTTTATTTCTTATGCAATGATTTCCATTGTTCATCCAATAACTGAATGCTTGCACTATGCGTCTGTTGTGTAGCCAAAATAGGATAACCAAAAGAAACGTACCCATCAATATTGACCTGTTTACCATCAATATTATCCCCCTTTTATTTAAGAAAATATTACAAGAATTCAAAGATCTGCCTGAAATATCAGTGATTGTTTCAATTAAATTTAATGTAATTTTATTTTATTGTGTAGGACTTTTAACACTGGACATTGTCACAGGGCAGCGTCACAGAAATTCTGGATATTAATTTTAAATTGATCCCTAATGAGCAATCCAGAGGTAACAATGGCAATGACAAACTCCCTGAGATGACAAGAGGAAGAAACCTTGAGAGGAACCACACTCAAAAGGCAGCCCATGCTCATCTGAGTGACACCGGATAGTGAGATTATAAATAATTCCCTTCTATAGCTATGCACTATATAGTCAATACTGCAATTATGCAACCAGGAAATTCTTTATAGTTTTAACATGAAGCCTGTTTTGTTATCAGCTGTTCACTGATCTAGTCACTTCACTGATGGAGTGCAAATCTGCAGTCCTAAAACTCTCATGGCAAATGTAGATCTAATCCACTGTAGTAAAACTGTTTGTATCAATTGCAGTCCAAATCCATCTTCATGGATTCTAAGTGTATCTTTAGGCTGTCCATGTGAGGCTAACTTCAGGAGCAGCAAGTGGTTTCAAAGTGGTCTGTAGAGCAGAAAAGCTGAGATCACTGGTATCTTATACGGTCATAGCTTCTGGTCCTAGTAAGGGCTGCTACATTCTGGACTAACTGGAGCTTGCTCATGCACTTACTGGAATATCTAGACAGCGAGGCATTACAGTAATCCAGCCTAGCAGTAATAAAAACATGAACTAGATTTTCTGCATCACGTAGTGACATTATATTTCTTATCCTAGCCATATTTCTGCGATGAAGGAAAGCTTTCCTTGTAATCTGGTGATGGCGGCGACAGAAGCAGGACCCAACAGCACGGCACAGAGGCAGAGATAAATGAAAGAGTCTTGACTGAAAAAATATCTTGGCAAACAATAACCAAAAGAGCAGGCAGAGACAGAGTCCAAAATACAGGCAGAGGTAAATTGATCAGGCAATCGGTCCAAAGCAGAAGAAGCAAATAGTATAAACAGAGGTCAAAAACACAGGCAGACAGAACAGGTAACAAGGCAGAAAGGTTAAGGCAAGACACTCAATGATCTGGCAGAGAGGATCTATAAGGGTTAGGCTTACACTGTATACTGAGGTGTAGATGAGGGACAGGTGAGCGTGGTGATTAGGAGGCAGGGTTGAGACACGTGCAGGTGTAGGATCTGGAAGAGAGGAGACAGACAGCATGCGAGCAAACAAACCAGCAACATCAAATGAAAGACTGGAGTCAATAATTACACAAAGGTCTTTTACTGCAGCACATGATATAAGAGAAAGGTCATCAACAGATATTAGAGGAGACTTACTTTTAGTTGCCCTAGTATAAGCACTTCTGTTTTGTTACACAGCAAATCCCTGGTCTTAGATGAACACCCAGAGTATTGATTTAACACCTTACAGTGTTTATGTAACTCTCTTGGTGTTCATTTAAGACCGGGGATTTGCTGTGTAGAATTAAGTCAAAGGACGTTAATAAGCTTCCAGTGCCTAACATTCCTCAACTTTAACTTCACTGCATTAACATATTAAGATTTGGTATTATTAGACTAGCACCATAAGTTGTATTTGACTGTAATTATCATCTAGTACATTTTCAGGCTTTTGAGTGTAGGGAGTGTTTTTGTTGAAGCTTCACTGCCCTGGAGGAAGGTGGAAACCTGACCTTAAGCTTTTATAGGAAGTACTCTAACAGCAATCAGTAATGCCCAGGGGATCCTTCTGCTTCTATTACTGCAACCACAAAGATATTTATGGAAACTGTTACACAGAATGGTGCAACTCTAGCACAGAGGAAAAAATACACAGTGCTTAAAATAACTATAAATACGAATATGAATATATCAAGGTAAACTACTGCTTCAGCACTGAGTACCATTTCATTTGTTTTATTCTGGACTCTTCACAGTGAATTGCAACTATGATTATCTTGTAATCAAAGAGTACCATTTTTTAGAATTTTATAATCCAATACAATTTTTTTAGTATATTAAAATACACTTAAATGCCCGTCTCTACCAATCTGTTACCTAATCATTTCTCTTAAGGTGAATGGTGGTGGAAAGCCAATCAAACATTCAGGGTAGAAAAATGACATCAAAAGCAAAGATTCATGATATGAAATAGACCTTTTCAGTCTCATTTGCTGTACACTGCAGTGGTTAGTTGGCATTTGTCAGATGGAAGCTGAATGATGAACACTTTGTTTAAATACACCTCCCTCAGTAATACTGGATATTGGATTATTGATCTTGCCATCACTGGAGAATCTATTAGGCGTATCTATTTAAGCAGCATAACATAATTTCAGGCTAAATAGTAGGCTAAAAGGTGGCTTATCCAGTGATGTGCAAACAGCAGCATAGAGCTGCCGAGTGTTTCTCTGTACCCTTGAGAAGATCCTGAGGTTGACGGCACGCCTTCTAGTCTCTGTCTTGGCATCGTGACAGATTTGATGGTTTACACACTGAGATGGCAAACGGGACCATGCTGTAATGTCAGCCCCCCCTCCAGCACCATGCCCTGGGGCGTGACATGATTCGCAATGCCCATCACATTCCTCACCTTTGTCCAGCTCCAGGGAAAAGCGCTTGAATTGAACTCACCTGTCACTCACCATTTACTGATAACATGTGTTCGTTTCTATTGCTGCTAATGGAATTTCTGTATTAACCTTATATCAAAGAGTTACAAAGCTGGTGATCCTGGGGGAGACAATTTGCATTTTGAGTAGCACTGCAGATCAGATGCTGTATGAGCATTCCTGCTTTTAATATGTCTAATATCTGTGTCTGCTCTAACACTGTCCATTATTTACTCATTAGTAGCATAAATGTGGCAGGGACTAAATCTTCCTGATGGGCCGTTAAGAGACTAGACCATTAAAATCCCATAGGTTGTTCCCAGTCATGCAGAAGGGATTGTCACTATTGTCCCCTGAGGCAGTGCTGCTAATATATTATCTTCAAGTCACACTCTATGAGATTTAATAGATTTCTTCTTCAAAATAATTTGCTTGGTGACTCTGTCCAGAGACAGCTAGTACTAATATTAGCTCAAGATGGATTACTACAAGATAGGTGCTACATTTTATTTAAAGCTAGTGAAAGGTATAGAGAGAGAGAACATTGAATTTTTGTAAACCAAAACTGTTTCATTTGATGTTTTATTTATTTTAATAATTATAATCTGTAGACTTAGAAATTAAGTAATAGCACACTCTGGTTGTGCTGTTATACTGAATATCAGCACGGCTGTGATTAGGTGGTAGGCACGAGGCTACAGGACAAGTGCTGAAGATAAACACAACCGTGCTGATATTCAGTAGCACAGCCTTGAGTGCTATATTGCTTTTTTATGCAATAGTTAGTTCTGACTGAGTAATCTGATTGGACGAGGCATTCCATGAGTGCTGATATTAGTCAATAACAGAACTGGCGTCTTTAACTATATATGTATCACCCACTTTACATGTGTGTTCTATTAACCATTAATTAGGCTACATCAGGGGTGTCTAATCTTATCCACAAAGGACTGGTGTGGGTGCAGGTTTTCCTTCCAGTCAAGCAGGAGCCTCACCCCATTCCACCTGTTTTTAATCAATGGATCTAATCAACGAATCTTGACTTTCAGTAGTGTGTACCTTCTGCTTGGTTGGAAAGAAAACCTGCACCCATACCGGCCCTTCTCGGATAAGTTTGGACACCACTGGGCTACATTAACGATTGTTATCTGTCTTAGATTGTAAAAAACTTTGCACTGCAAAGATGACCATTAATTAATGTTTCACAGGATGCATGTGTAAAGCGGAGTGATACATGTATAGGTAAAAGCCTATTTTAGCCTGGTATAGTCTATTATCAGCACTCATAGAATGCTTGATGTCCAATCAAATTGCTTGGTCAGATCTAACTGGTGTATAGTTGGTGTTGAAGCACTAACATTTCAAACCATTTTATGCTGTAAGTCGACAGATTGACCATTTCCTCTGTGCCATAAGGACACAGTATTCCCAGCACCTGGCTGGTATTCTTGGAGAGACAGAAGTGTCAGCAGATGGACAGGATTCAGAATAGCACTCTTGCAGTGCTGTGTGACTTTTAATAAAGTACTGGTGCATATGCCTTCCTTGTGCCCTCCTGTTTCAGCACCTTGAGCTGATGCACAGTTTCACAGAAAAAAGAGCGAGATTAGTGGGACCTGCTATGTTCAGCCACTGCATCCTAATGTGTCAGAGATTATTTGTTACGTTATCGGAAATGGTCCGATTACCACCGTGGCCTGGTACTGCCTTCTTATCTGATGGCCTGTTGGTAGAGGGTCCCCTCGATAGTCTGTGAGAAGTGTGACATTAAGGTTTTCTTTCAGCCTTGTAATTATTTGCATATCTGCCAGAGAGAATGTGCTTGTCTTCATGCCCCCTCGCCATCCAGCAGGCACTGAGCGAAGGAAGCCTGTTTCAGTCTCGCTTTCAGCACCTCTCTGATGATTGATGACTATTTGTGCAGCTATAAAGCCAGACAACAGAATATCCAGACACCTAGAGAAAAACGCAGCACTCACAAAGCCTCAAGCAATGGTTACGAGCAGTCTTCAGTTACATTTTTTGGGAAGCACAAAATGACACTGATGCTATCAAGTCAAGATGTCTCTCTGCTCTGGGTGGATTGCCAGTAAGGAAGTCTCCTGTGAAATCCTGTAACTTTTGTACAATTTAAAGTGTATTTTCTGTGCTAAGCTGGGCATGTTAAGTCATTAAATTGGGCAGACACTGTTTTGAGTTTAGTTGTGTACAACATAAGCTCTAAACTTTCTGAGTGTGCCTTCCCATTTTGTCTGTGCACTTTTACCATTTGTTCCAATAAACACAGTAATATTCAGAGTACAGGGCAGCACGGTGGTGTAGTAGTTAGCACTGTCGCCTCACAGCAAGACGATCCGGGTTCGATTCCCGGTCCGGGCCGTTCTGTGTGG
>JAOVVH010000038.1:2743537-2755006 GCA_028566435.1 Scorpiodoras heckelii
ACACACACACACACACACACACACACACACACACACACACACACACACACACACACACACACACACACACAGTTTTATCTTGCTATGCTTGTGAGACTTAATTATTAATGCAGTTAATTAATGCTATACCTTAACTTTATTCTAACCCTAACCTGAACCTCAGTAATGAAAAGGCAACTTCTTGACTCTTTTATTTTATTTTATTTTATTTTCCTCATGATAATCAGCCAAATGTCCCCACAAGATTATCAGATATTCCTTTAGTTGTGGTGATTTTTGGTCCCCACCAAAACATAAAAACATGACCCATGCCCAGTATCTTTGTGAAGACCCTCCACTGACATTTAGTATTACATATGATTAATGTGATGCTTGCACTGAAGTCTATCACTAACTTTAACCTTAACACATGATTTGTAATTTTACCAGACAGTAAACCTTCCTTATAAGAGTAGAAAACTACCAGTGAAATGTCATTAAATACAAGGGAGATGCAATTTACTGTGTTGGGTTTGAGCTGTTACTCTTTAAGACCAGAAATCACCAGTAAAACACATTTCCAACACTTCACACTAAAAGATGATCTGTTAGAAGAAATATGTTATTGTTAACAGCAGTCAACTTGCTTTATTACCTAGCTAAATTTATTACCTACTTCACTCCATTTGGTTAAATATTCTGTCCTCACAATAATAATGTCATAAGAGTCGACAGGAGAGAGGATAATGGTTAAGTCTGGATGTTGAAAGTGTTATTCTGATTCAGTATAGTACTTGTTAGCTAATGGCTGATTCAGCTGGAGCTGATGAGCTAAGTAGCATCGTGGCCAGTGCTAGCACATTGCTGAGTATAGCGGGAAAGTTTAAGGTAAGATTAAAACTTGTCATTGCGTGAACTGCTATTAAAGCTTTACTAATGGAGGGCTGCACTTTCCTGTGTCTGTGCTTCAGTCTTACAATCTTTCTCAATTAGTTAAATAAAAACAAGTAATAATAAGTCACTGCAGTGGAGTAATGAAACAGCAAGCCTGACTTGAATATATCTTATTAAAGTTTGTGTTATTCTTTTTACTGGAAAGAAAATAGAGTGAACGTGAGCAGCAGCAATACACAGGAATAGAGTTTATACAGCATCCAGATTACACTGTAGCTCTAATTTGTTCACTGCACACATAAAATTTGTTCTTAATTAGTCTGCACTTAGAAAGATTCAAATCCAGGAATGTGCCTGATACTCATGCTGTGATAATATTGACAGCAGGTCAGATAACGCTTGTGTGGCATTTCTTCATAGTTAGTCTATTAGCAGAAATGTCTGCATATGCTAAGCAGAGCTGGGCAGTATGGCTTGTGTGGGCTACTTAAGTTTTCACACCCAGTTTCCAAGCAGTATTTAAACCACGCAAGACATATGCAACTCATATATTGTTTATACTGCAAAGCTTTAGGAATAGGAATGTGTGTTAGGTTTCCTGCCTATAGCAGGATTATTGATTTCTTCCTGTTTCAACTTGAAACTGCTCCTTTGGCGCTGTCTGACAGTGATCAATACTTGACCTTAAAATTTAGCATTTAACATTATGCCTCATTGGACAGGATTGCCTTTACATTCTTTTCAGAGGGAGAGAGCGAGAGAGAGAGCGAGAGAGAGAGAGAGAGAGAGAGAGAGTTAGGATTCTGCTGTGCTTCCAAATGTTCAATGTCAGCTTTAAAAATGCGAGTGAACAAAGAACAAGGCTGTGGCTTTGGCGGATGTGCTGTCATTTTGGCAGTCATCATCTCATGGCATACTATTTAAGGACAATTAACAGCTTGACAGGGAATATTGAGCAACTAACATCTGTTTCAAGTCTACTGGCCAAGACTTTTACTGCCAATATTGTACTAAAATGGATAGCACATAAAAAAAACACATAACATTTCTGTTCTTCTTATAAGACCTAATCTTTCCCAGTGCCTCTTCTCTTTTATTATTTACCCACTTAATTCCACCTGTTGAATTAACAGCAACTGGAGTATTGGTTATAAGTCCGTAAAAGGTGTCCGAAACAAATTTTCACATGAATTTCTAATTATGTGGCTGTTATTGTGTGTCACTATAGTTCTAGTTTCAGCCTGAGGCATGATGCATATTGTATACTCATCTGACAGCAAGCACTCTGACTGGCTATTTACAACAGCACACCATATCTTGTACAAGATTACAAATTTAGTAGCAAGAGATAGTCAGTGCCACTGAAAAATGTCATGCCTTGGCTATTGCAGGGTTTTGGATGAAGCAGTTGGTTGAGTAAATGAATATCTATACTTGTTTGCCTACAGGAACAGGAGATTGGTGGTTGGTCTAGAATGTCAATTAAATGGCTTCTTCTTGTGTAGTTCCTGATTTACAATTTATCAGACTCGCTAGAAAAAAAGTAGTCCTGCTTTAACACGGTTATACTGTATGGCCCAGGTGGCACGTTGGCTCAGTAGGTAGCACTGTCACCTCACAGCAAGAAGGTCTTGGGTTCGATTCCAGGTGGAGCATGCTGGGTCCTTTTTGTTCTCTCCATGTCCGTGTGGGTTTACTCCGGGTACTCCGATTTTCTCCCACAGTCCAAAGACATGTAAGTTAGGTGAATTGGAGATAGGAAATTGCACGAGTTTGATGGTGAACCTGTACTGATGAAATGCTTTTAATGATGTAACCTTGTGCCTATCATGAATATCAATAGATGCTGATATGATGTTAAATAAACCAATAAACAAACTATATGGCCAAAAGTCTGACCATCACACTCTATGTACTTTTTGAAAATCTCATTCCAGCTTCAGTTCCCCTTTATTGTTATAATAACCTCCACTCTTCTTGGAAGGTGCTTCACTACATTTTAGAGTGTGGTTGTGAGGATATGCCCATTCAGGCACAAGAACATTAGTGAGGTCAGGCCCGATGTCAGGCAATGAGGCCTGGGGTGTAGTCAGCATTCTAGGTCGTTCCAGTGGTGTACAGTAGTGATAAGGTCAGAGCTCTGTGCAGGCAACTCAAGGTCTTGTACTCCAAATTTGGTAAAACGTCGCTTTGTGTACAGGGCCATTGTCTCGCTGAAACAGGGTCTGTTGGAACTGTTAAGTCCTGTGAAGAGAAATTGTAATGATACAGCATATAATCACATCCTATACAACTGTGTGCTTCTAACTTCATGGCAACAGTTTGGAGAAACCCATCTGGAAAGCAGTTCACTCCTGCACACGTCTGTTCACCTTAAAATCATTTATACTGTACATCCTTTAGTATCATAACATGCCTTGAAATGAAACTGCCATTAGCTTCTTTTTTTCAGTGATAAATCTTATCAGTGGCTCTTTATCTGAAACTACAAACCAGCAATAAAGATCCTCCTACATGATCAGTATTCATTGTATCTACCATCAACTACATATTTTCCTAACATTCAGTATATTTAGCACATTTGGGAAAAATGCATATTGTGAAATTGCAGATGTACAGTGACACCAAGTGAAATCACCAAGTGAATACCACTATAAAATCCTATCTTGGAGTGTTTACGAAGATGGATTTCCATTTCAGGTTTTCTTATTGTGCTGCAAACGTACACGCTTCAGCACATCCTAGTTTTGAGCATGAGCACACATAAATCTGCCTGCTTTTTAATACCAGCATCAAGCTTTAAAGATTTATTTATAATCCTGAAACCTCATATGTTGAGCTCAATGGCACATGCTGCTATGATGCTCTTATTAAGCTTGATCTTTTAAGTGGATTGTTGTTATTGGGACTTTGTGTAGGTGACCTTTTCCTAAGTGGGTATATGTGATCCAATGCCTCAGTGTTCTCCAAGAGGTAGGAGGTGGATCACTCCATCACACTAGATTTACCTTCAGTCCAATAAGGTCACAATCATATTTTCATATCATTTGTAAATAGATTATCTACTCTCCTATATAGAATATTGCCATTGCTGTATATTTAGTAGATGGATGAATTGGTTTTTTTCTGCATGTCGTGATGACACTGCCCCTGATTCATCATTGCTGATAGGCCTGCTTTCATTCTCATGCACAAAACACACACACACACACACACACACACACACACACACACACACACACACACACACACACACACACACACACACTGAGTGAAGTGTAGCTCCCTTCACCTTTCTGGTAGGTGGTTGTGAGTTAGTTGTGTAACTCCCACTGCTCTATATCTAGCTTCTACTATACATAGCTTGTGGGTCACATATTATCATATTGATCATTCTCACCATATGAAATGAATATCTGTAGAAGAAAAAAGAGCTATGCATGAAGGTCCATCTTGCTTTGACACATCTACAATACATGATTCAGAGTGGCATTTGGAATGACTTAGTCAATACATTGAGGTGCACCACATGGGAAGAGGAGATCTCTTCATTTCTTGTAGACAGCATAAGCATACAACATGCGTCCACCTGATTAAGATCCTATCATCTATGTATAAATAAGGTATGAAAAGTGACACATTCTAAAGACTACAGAAAGTATAAAGCAGTTCAATTGAATTTTATTACAATTGACATTGTCAAAAAGGAGCTTTGCAGAAATTCTGGATATAAATATTACATTTATTACATTGAGGTACCAGAAAAACTGGTATGCCAGGTAATACTTGATAGGTCCCCCACAGTCCTCATGCTGATATTTGTTGAGGCTCCATCATTGAATTCTTATGTTACTTGAGGCAGTGTTTCATGAGCAGCACGTGACATTCTTGACAACTGATGTTGGTCACGTTCACTCAGAGTCTTTTTATGGCCACACTGCTGTCGTAAGTTCGAGGTTTTGCTGGAATTCTTGTAGTCACAGTTTACCCTTGAAATGCTCATACGTGAAAATCCAAACTTTGCTTCTATCTCCGAAATGATATGACCCTTCCCAAGAGCTCCAACTATTAAACTGTGTTGAAAATTGCAAAATCGTGTTAACTTGCTATTCTCATAGCTGAAACAACTCTAGAAACTTCCAGAGATGTCTATTGCTTTACATACACACTGGCAGACACAACCAGTGACATGCATGGGTGCTGTTGCTGTGTATTTTGCATAGGCTCAGTTTTTCTGGTACTTCAGTGTATATTGCTAATGTGCAACCTATAGGAGATGGTGGCAATGAAAAACCCTGCGAAGACATGAGAAGACAACCTTGAGATATTAGGTATAAGAGTAAGATCTCTTTCTCTCTCTCTCTCTCTCTCTCTTTCTCTCTCTCGCTCTCTCTTTCTAATACATACTGAACAAAAATATAAATGCAACACTTGTTTTTGCTCCCATTTTTCATGAGCTGAACTCAAAGATCTAAGACTTTTTCTGTGTACACAAAAGGCCTTTTTCTCTCAAATATTGTTCACAAATTTGTCTAAATCTGTGTTATTAAGCACTTTTCTTTTTCCTGAGAAAATCCATCCACCTCACAGGTGTGGCATATCAAGAAGCTGATTAGACAGCATGATTATTGCACAGGTGTGCCTTTGGCAGGCCACAATAAAAGGCCACTCTAAAATGTGCAGTTTTATCACACAGTATAATGCCGCAGAAGTTTTGAGAGAGCAAAATTGGCATGCTGACTGCAGGTATGTCTACCAGAGCTGTTGCCCGTGCATTGAATGTTCATTTCTCTACCATAAGCCGTCTCCAAAGGCGTTTCAGAGAATCTAGCAGTACATCCAACCGGCCTCACAACCGCAGACCACGTGTAACCACACCAGCCCAGGACCTCCACATCCAGCATCTTCACATCCAAGATCGTCTGAGACCAGCCACCGGACTGCTGCTGCAACAATCGGTTTGCATAACCAAAGAATTTCTGCACAAACTCTCAGAAACCATCTCAGCATCTTGATAAGCCACACCTTTTAGGTGGATGGATTATCTTGGCAAAGGAGAAGTGCTCACTAACACAGATTTCGACAAATTTGTGAACAATATTTGAGAGAAAACTGCCTTTTATGTACATAGAAAAAGTCTTAGATCTTTGAGTTCAGCTCATGAAAAATGGGAGCAAAAAAGTGTTGCGTTTGTATTTTTGTTTAGTATATTTAATATAATATACAGTAACTGTATATGTACACATCATATGCATATACATTAGGTGTAAGAGTGATTGAAGCCTCATAAACAAGAAGAAAGCAGGTACATTTTTGCTTGGGAAAATGACTTTTGACCATACTATTAAAGTAGTATTAGCAGCAGTAATTTAGAAGCACAGTAGGTAGAATTACAGCCTCACAGCTCCAGCTCCATAACCATAACCCTGACCTGGATACAGGAAAGTTCCTAAAGATAAATAACTAAATGACTTTTATTGTATAAGTTGAATTAATATTAATAACCTTGAAACTTCTCAGATAACTAATTCTACTGCATGTTTATTCACTTTTTTAGAGATTGCGAGGCTTTGTGTAAGGGATGATGCAACCGTTTTGCCCTTTTATTCTCCATTTTGGGAATCACCTGCATTAACCTGCATCAACAAATTAATTTCATGCAGCCTTCCCTTGGATATTGACATTTATGGTAATAATGTAGAGCCTTTGAGTTTATTCCGTTCCTCAAATAGGAAAATCAACCATGTGTGTCACTTTGCTCCCTTTAGTGCTACAACAGTAGAACACATCATTGAATCGACACTAGAGGCTGCTTTTTGGGGGCATATAAGAACAAGGAAAGTGTTCAATTATGCCTTAGGAAATCCTCTTTAACAGGGACAAAGATACATTTGTTTAAGTTGTGGCATGTTCACAAATACCTGGGCAGATTTTGTTCAGTTCTCTTGACGAAAATGCAGAAGTGTTTTGAATTTCATCTTAATTGTGTTGCATTAAAATGACATCATTAGGCATGATTATCCAGTGTGATATTTTAAAAATCTATTGCTTTGTGACAGCAGGTATATGGAAGAATTCAGGATACTACTATAAACTAAACTGGCCTAATCAGAACCTGTAATCATCATGTACTACCATCATGATTGATTCATTTAAATATGCAAACGACTGACATATTATGTGTGCATTAAACGGATGGACACAGTGGCACTGACTGCATAAAATCTAACGGCTCAGTTCTGTTTACACTTCAGCAAAGATTTGTTGCTTGGTGACTCTATGTTCCCTGCAAACAGAAGTCATTTTTATGAGCTAATAATGTCATTTGGCATTTAAAGTTCATCTATCATGTCAGTTTTTAGACTGGGCTAATATGCCTCATATCTTGATTTTCTGTTTGTTGTGGCTTATTTTTTTGTTTGTGCATTTTAATGTTGTACTAATTATTTTGCTTTTTTCTTCTCTTTTCTCTCTTTCATGTTGCACCACTACTGCTTTGTGATTTCCCTTATCAAGGTAAGAAAGTTAATGTGGTTTAAAAATAAGATTATTTTGTGGATGCAATACATTAAACCTCTGATATATAGTATAGAGACAACTCCAGAATTCCTGTCACCTAAAAACATTACACACTTTACAACCTACCATTTCTCTACCAAAACAGCATACCTATTCATTCTAATGAGCATAATTCTTTTATATTCTCCCAGAAATCACATGAAGCAAAAACATGTTTTCCCCGAGCATTATTTAAATTAAGGGCAAACGTTGTCTCAGTTTCCAGGAGCTCTCTTATTGCCTTCGGCTAAATACAAGGTCGCACACAGGTTAAAAACCTTCATAATTCATAACATGAGCAAAAAGGAAATCCAGAGTTGCACAGTTTATTTGATTTGATTACATGGGTTTTGTTGAAAATCACCCATTAGTTGCTACTTCCATAAAAATTTTGAAAAAAGTGCTTTTTACTTTCATTCTTTTTTTGAGGCTTCAAAGGCACAAATTTAAAGGTCAACAGGTTTCAACAAAATTGCACCCCAACTACAACTCAAAACGTAGATAGTCATTGTGTAGGAATCACGTTAGCAGCAGGATCTGCAATACATGAACATTATATGCAGAACCTGCACACAAGATAAAGTCCACTTTTAAAAAAATTATTTATATGATTATTTCAGTACTGGTTTACTCTAGCAGCCCAAAAATAAAACCATATTTCTACCACATTTCTGGACAAACAGAAGAGATGTGCTTCGTGGTCTTGTGGTTAAGGAACCAGCCTTGTGATCAGAAGGTCACCGGTTTGATCCCCCCAGGACATGACTGAAGTTCCATTGAGCAAGGCACCTAACTCCCAACTTCTCCCAAGGTGCCCTGGATGAGGCTGCCCGCTGTCCTGGGCTAGTGTTTTCTCACGTCACAAATGTGTGTGTTTCGCTGGATGGATGGGTTAAATGTGGAGGACAAATTCCTCTGTGTGCAAGCACAGTAGGCCAATACTTCACTTCACTTTCACTTTTATTTACTGAGTTGGTGCTCTATAAAGGCCATGCTGTGAACAGGGCAGAACACTATGCGTTTTTTATTTCTTTTACATGAAGGGTGCCAATAATTCTGGAGTTGACTGTAAAAAAAGTTTTCTCTTCTTTTGTTGCTCAACTACCTGCCAGTCTTCTTATGAGCATGCCAGATGGTTGGTGCAGTTTGGCTGCCTAAAAGTTGCTGAAATAGCTAGGTTTTGTGCTGGACAGGTATCCCTGAAGCCTGTGAAATCATCTGGGACTGAAATTTGCACTTGGACAGGATTCTGTTGTACTTGGCATTGCCACCACAGCATTCTCTGACAACACATATGCTCAGATATTACATCCCAGCTCTAGCTGAGTTGTTTCGATGTCTCTTGGTACAAACGATGCTTAGCAGTGCATTCTTTTCCTTTATGCCTCACAGTGCATTTATTATGTTTTTTTTCTGATGTCACTTTATACAGCTTAAACTATCTATGATGTCCTGTCATGCCTACTATTTAATATAAAAACAATTAAATGATTTGCTTTCAAATATAAATTAAGCTTTTCCCCAAACCTGTAAATATTTTGTGCTTTTTATGAGCTTCATTGATGATGAAATTGTATTTGTATTCTGATAGAAAGAATGGTATACCCATTCCCTTAACATCAATTTGAAGAGATTGCTGTACAGCCTAAGTCAGCATCTTTTCATCCCTGCAAGTTTATTAGGCTGCAACAGCAGAGGCCTTTCAAACTGTGTTGATCCTTCAGGATGACACGCACTAGAGTGACGCCTTCATGCTCTTCAGGGACTTAAGGCATTGATGAAGCAGCCTTGCATAAGATAAGTCAAGGGATAACAAGAGCCTATGAGTCATCAATCTGTGATGGTGTGTATGCAGCATCAGGCCCAAGTGTGGAGAAAGACCTGACAGCCTATTTAGCCTCGACACCGGTCGATACAGTTATTTTTATCGGTATTATCATGACACATGGGACAGCTTCAGTTGCATCTTGGCATGCTTGATACATGCTTTGATTATATCTGTGGAATAGCTGCTGTTTGGAGCAAAACTTACACCTTATCTATATTTTCTTTTGTGCCTGTACAACTGCATACACCTTGGTTTAAAAAGTAGGAGCTGAATTTTGGCTTTTTTTGTAGCTAATACACAGCTAGCAGACTTCAAGGTTGAATTAAAGTCATCATTTTGTCTGAATACCCAAATGCCATGCAGTGCAGAACTATCCAAATAGCATTCGGTCCAATATTGGTGTACTGTCCCATATTTCAGTACAAAGATTGTCAAAGTAAAGCCCAGCATGTGGTGGAATGTGAAGCGCAGTGCAAAAAACTGTACAGATACAGGCCAGAAGCTTCAGTTAAAGTCCACATCAAACATCAGAATGAGGGGAAAATATGATCTCAGTGACTTTCACTGTGTCACAGTATTCAGAAAACCAGTCTATAGGGTTTACACAGAATGGCATGAAAAACAAACCAAAAAAATCCACTAACTGGCAATTCAACGGGTAGAACTGCTGTTTAATAGGATATGTAAGAAGAGAATGACTAGACTGGTTTGAGCTGACTGGAAGGCTAGTAACTCAAGTAATCACTTTTTACAGCTGTGCTGAGCAGAAAAACATGTCAGAATTAACAACACCTCAAACCTTGAGGCGGATGAAATATAACTGCAGGCGATCACATCAGGTTCTACTCCTGTCAAGTAATCTGAGGCTACAGATTTATCAAAACTGAACAGTTGATTCAAAAAATGTTGCCTGGAATGATGAATCTGGATTCCCGCTGCAATATGCAGGTGGCAGGTTCAGGGGTCCAACCTGCCATGTGTCAACAATTCATGCTGATGGTGGTGGTGTAACATGGTGCATGGAATGGTGCATATCTGATCTGAATCCAGTAGAGCACCTTTGGGATGTGATAAAACAAGAGATTCCCAGCACGAATGTGCAGCTGACAAATCGGGAGGCTAGTCTGATAGCAAACTGGGATGTCTACCCTGTAATTAGTATGGTGTTTCTAATAAAGTGGCCAGTGAATTTATATATTTAAGCCACCAGCAGACAGTTTTTCTATCCTCGACCATGTTTTTCTTTACCACAGTGACTTTCATATGGCAAGTGTCAGTTAACATGGTTAGACAGATTGACAATTCATTGCTGCATAATTATGCACTGTTTGAAAGAATCCACATAATCACTAACTGCTGTGCAGCTACTTAGTGCTCATATTCTTCAACAATGCTAGCTGCTGAGCATCCGCTCCCTGTTGGGTGTGTAGATTTCGACTGGGTTTAAAAGGCAGGCTAGCATAATGGCTCTACTCTGAATGAACAATGCAGCTTTTAAATACATACAGCATTTTGTTCTCCTTCCAAAACAGACAACTTTCTGAGGTCTCTTGTCGATTAAGAGCTAGCAAGGTCATGCTGTCTTTCATTAATCCCACAATGCTAAAAGTGAATACTGTCGATGACATTCTGCAAATATGAGAGAGAAAAGACCATTTGAATGCAAATTGGAATGTGGCTTTATTTCTTCAATTTTAGAAACATGATTGATTTTTCTTTTTTAATTATATTTATGCAAACTAGGCTGCTGCCATGTGTAAGTTGTCATCAGGCCACTATGGGTCATATTCAGGGTTGTGTTAACTGTACATAGTGAGAATTTTATACAGAAGTTTTGCATATTGTTTTTCAGACCTACCCTTGTGAAAAAAGAATACACGTAATATAAAAAGTACATACTTTTAGTGTTATCACTTTATACATTCTTTAATGCATACTTAATGTATTCTTTTGGAACTTAACACAACCATTATTAAATTTTTTTCATTATGTTTGAATATATATAAAATGCATTAAGTTGTGCTTCCGAGTGCTTTTTTCTAACAGATGAAGTTGCACTCAATTAAAATTAAATATACAATTTTTAGGCAGAGTTGATGTTACACATAAATGTACTACTGAATGCATTTATGCACATATTGAATACACTTCAGTGCTACTTTATTTAAGATATACTTCAATTAAAATACACTTAAATTCTATGTATGTGT
>JAOVVH010000038.1:2812467-2827625 GCA_028566435.1 Scorpiodoras heckelii
AGAGAGAGAGAAAGGGAGAGAGAGAGAGAGAGAGAGAGAGAGAGAGAGAGAGAGAGAGAGAGAGAGAGAGAGAGAGAAAGGGAGAGAGTTGTCTCCAGGAGGCATTCATCATCTGGCACTGCAGGATTCTCTCATCTCCTGTTCCTTACACTGGTCCGTTCTCATTTCCCTGTAGCTCAACACATGTTCCACAGCCTCCACTTCACAGATCTTCCTGCTCCACAAATGCCCTCTCTCTCATACATCCCTTTCTCTTTCTCTCTCTTGACAGAGTGACTCTCTAGCCATCTCTCTCTCTCTCTCTCTCTCTCTCTCTCTCTCTCTCTCTCTCTCTCTTTCTCTCTATCTCTCTCTCTCACACACACACACTCTGAACGTCTCCTCTTTGTGCTCCCTTCACTCTCTGATCTCTATTATTTCTCATTTCCCTCATCTCTCAACATTTTCCGTTACATTGAGCAGATGTTTTTTTGTTCCAGATGAAAAACTGCACTGCTGCTCCCAGCTCTGGTTTGAATCTGTATACAGCGTAGATATACTGAGAGAGCTGGAAGGATGAGTAGCTTTTATCTGGTTGTGTGGGCTGTCACGGTTTTAAAGAATGTCCATATTTTGACTGTACTTTGAAATATAGCAGAGCATCAAAACACACACACACACACACACACACACACACACACACACACACACACACACACATATACATACACACACACGCACACACACATACATACATGTTTATATTACTACATGTGAGGACCTTTAATACTACACCTACACTTAGACCTAACCTTGCCCTCGGTAACAAAACATACGTCGTTTGACTCTTACATATTAAATAAAAGCTAAAAACCTTAGCTTGATATGCCACTAAAGTATTTACTATATTTCACTGCTCCACTCCACTTCTGCTCTAATTGTATGTCTAAAGTAGGCTTTTAACTGCCTTTTGAAGACTTTCTCCACAGGCTCATTGTATCAGGCTTGACTTTAACTGTCAAGTCAAAAGACATTTTGGATCACAATAACTGTCAAAACTCTTTGCACAGAAATGAAGCAGTCTAACATCATGTGGGAACAGTGTCCACATCCAAATGTGATTTGGGCCAACAGATATATATGCATGACCGTTTAGTGTATAATCAAATGATAGTACTTACTAATACAAGGAACATAACAGATTTGACACATCACTGTTGAGTTCTCCAATCTGAATGGTTACAATGAGTTTAATTATACAGCGTGACTCTTACACACAGGCACAGTCTCACACAGTGCACAACTCTGAGACCACACTGACCACACTCTGTTGTTGATTTTTTTTAATCTATAATCGGACATTAACAGAAAGGAAAAACAAAGGAAAGGAAATGTTTCAATTTTTAAAAATTTGTGACATTGTGACACTTCTAACCCTTTTGTATGAAAGGTCAGATATTCCATGAGGTTTATTCCTTCCACTGAAGAATGTCTTCAGGTGACAGACACCTGGTTTTGATCCATCGTAAAGTAAATCATCAGGTTTTACACAAACGTGTGGAATCCATCTCAAGTGCAGACTTACATTATAGCAAAAAGGAGACATACCAAATACAAAGTCATTTTCAAATTTATGTAAATATCCTTGAGAATTTTATATTCTATAGAAAGTTGTCACGCAGTTTATTACTATAATATTTTTAATTAATCATCTTGTACATTCTGTATTAAAACAGTAGGTATACAAGGTCTGTGCTGAAAGTACAATGAGGATTAAATTCCTGCGCTCCGTACGGCTTACACGTGAGGATGGTGGTTCAAAGCCAGTTAGAATGTGATCTCCGATAAATGGTCCTGTTTCAGTTACATTCAAGCCTTCACAGTGCCCAGACGTTTGTTTTTGTGAAACCCTGCTAAAGTGCCTCATCACTGGAACAATGCAAGTGAATTTGGAGCAAATGTTGGCTCATTTAACAAGAGAGCCCAATTTCCTGAACAGAGTGATCACAGGAGATGAAGCATGGCTGCTTGAATACAATCCTGAGAAAGAAAGGCAAAGTGCTGAATGGCACATGACGGCATCACCTCAGCCAAAGAAAGCTTGCATGAGTCTTTTTCATTCTCAAGGGAATTGTCCATAAAGAATTCATATCAAGATTAAAAGAGGTTTGAAAGGCCACCACTTCGGCAAGTAAAGAACATCCACAGAGCCTCGACCGAGACTCTGAACACCCTCACAGTTGACGATTTCAAGCACTACAATTTCAATACATTATTTTAAAAAATATATAATTCTCATTAGTTTCCAGGTGGACCTTGTATATTTAAAGTTTATGGAAGGACAGTCAGTCAGTTTTCCATGAGGAAACAAATGTTTATAGCTGCTGTATGTTAATGATAACAGGAACTTTTGTCTCAAAGACACAACATTAAACGTAATTAAAAAAGAATAAAACCTGTGTCATACTTCAGCAAATTAAGATCTGCCAAATTACACATGCTGTTATGGTTCGACAGCATCACATCACCTCATCATTGATTATATTCATATAAAAGCACGCCCTTTTGTATTTTGTTCTTTAGGTACACAGTATATAGGTGTAATGAGCAATATGCAATATATAAGTGTCCCGGAATGACTGGATCCTTTACAGGCTGTGCCAGCATTCAACATATACGTACACTGTATGTCCAAACATATGACTATCACACCCATCTCATTCTAGATTGGGTCTCCCTTTGTAGTTTTATTACCTCCAATTATCTGGGAAGGTTTTCTGCTACATTCTGGAGCGTAGCTTAGAGATTTGCCCATTCAGTCACAAGAGCATTAGTGCGATCAGGCACTGATGTTGGGTGAGGAGGCACTAGAACACATTATATTTTCAGCAAACCACAGCACGTAATGCTTTAAGGCAAACTATTAAAAAGTCAAGTCAAATTTATTCCTAGAGCACATTTAAAAACAGCCGAGGCTGACCAAAATGCTGTACAACTAATAATATAAATAAAACAAACCAGTTATAAACAGACAGAAGAAATTAAAAATCTAAAAAAACACATTAAATGAATACTAAGAGAATAAAAGAACATAAACTGAAGCCTAAGGAAAAAAATAATAATTTAAAAGAACATCTGGGCACAAAAATGACATAATTTAGGTTCAGTCACAAACCGAAGAAAAGAGATTAGTCTTAAGACAGGATTTAAATTCTGCAATGGTTGAAGCAGATCTCACACTGGTTGGTAAATTACTCCACAGTCTAGGAGCTGCTACTCAAAATGCACTGAAATCTGCCTTAAGTTTATATCAAGAGTATGGGACTGTGAGCAGTAGTTTATTAGAGGATCTCAGGGACTTGATACACTGTCTGTCTATAGTATCCAACTCTGTTTTTTTTCAGTGCACACTATAGACTCTGTGGTTAAGATAAACAAGTGTACTAACCTCTACAATTCCACTTTTACATGTTCAGTATCTTTTCTGCATTTGCCCATAAATCACATTTGAATGCTTTTAATGCTAGGGAAGTACGAAAAATTTAACTGTTTCACATAATTATAAATGCATGTAATTTTTTTTCCACATGATTACTCTGCAGGCATGACAATTAACTAGCAAAATAACCTTTTTCCTTAGCTAGCCATAGAACTCGATCCATGTTTCCATGGAAACCTTTCCTCCCTTTTCCTTTCTTTTTGCTCTCTAATGTAAATTCAGGGTTTTTCTGGTTATCCTGTGTCTTCTGTAGGGAAGAGAACGAAAAATAAAAAAGAAAACGGGACAAGGTGGAAAGACAGAATCAGAAGGGAAAGAAATGTGAAGAAAGGGAAAGAAATTGAGAAAAGGAAAAGAGCTGGAGAAGGGAAAAGAGAAGCAGATGGAGGAACGAGGGAGATTGAGAGAGAAGGACAAATGTGGTCTTACAGTCACTATGTAGTAGCCAACTGAGCAGATGAGACAGAGCTGAAGCAGCCCATTGAACAATGTTAGGTCCAGAATCATTAAAGAATGTTAAGTCTACAGTCCAGAATATACAGATAAAAGGAAATCTCCAAGTGTGTGATTATCTACAGTACTGTGAAGGAGTATTATGGTGATCTGTGGCGGTGTGTCTTCTGGCTTTTCAGTACTTTTTTCAGCACTGAAACTTCACCTGGTGGTGTCACAAATAAACAGTGCCCACTATCTCGATCTATCTAGATTGCAACACAGCACTCCAGCTGTAAAATTACACGCAGAAAGTCTGCAGTGTGTGATGCTTGTGTAACATCATATTACCATACATTATTCCTGAGTGTCTATATGAGGTCTGTCTGAATAGTGCGTAGAAAACATACAAAAGGCAGCACACAAAAGCTGTGCAAATGCTGCCTGGCTTTACTTTAGATTCTCTAATTATAAGTGTCTGGTCTCTTTATCTAACAGACGTTATCATGAAAAATTCATTATGGAAATTTTTAATTTCATTATCTTAAACACAGGCAAAGGTCAAAACTAGAAGATATCAAAAAGAGGAGCAACGAGGGGAACAGGCTTATTGAAGGGGTGAAATGCTGTGAAAAGGCCCACAGCAGGAGGAGGGTCCTTCATAATTCTAGAAATAATAATAAATTGCGGGTACATTAGTAGGAGACAATCTGAAATGAAAGAATGGTTGCAGTATTCCTTTGTGGAGCTAAGAATAACTTGTTATGCCCCTCATAGAAATTACAGATAAGACAAAGGGCATAGGGAAGATTCTTGTGAGAGTATTGATTGTTAAAATTAATCTGCATGAATAAAATAGAATAAAATAGAATAAGAAACTGTGAAAGCTAAATAAAAAGAGAAACAAGAAACAATACTGAGAATTACAGTAATAGACAAACAGCATTTTATAGATGCTTACACTGATGAGCTGATTCTTTTAAACTGTCCGTTTAAATCATATGTCTGATTCACCCCGAGGAACCTGCCAAAGTGTGCCACATAAAATTCTGGGCCTTTTCATACACTCAATATGCCAGAAAGCAAAAGGCATGGATAATGTCACTGTATATTTTTACAGCTACTAGAACATATTAGTCCATCACCTTCACAGCAAACACTCATTCTGCCCTATCACAAAGGTCACTGCATGAGTTAAATGATGATGATGTTCTCCTAAGCAAGTTCATCCACATTGGAGGTCAGTTTCCACTCATTCACTGATAAGCTTTTGGTTCCTTTAGACAAGAAATGGCTGACAGTGGTAATGTTAGGTTTGCTGAATAAGTCCGTATCATCATTTATAGCTTCAACCTATGTGCAATATCAGTTTGATTGGCTCATTTTGCTGGTCAGACCTCAGCATGAAGTGACATGCAAGCAAATAGTACAAAATTGAAGCTGTTATGCCATGTTCTGAAAGTCGTTTCTCCATGGAAACCTAGCAAGCTGTAAGTGAGAAAATCTAGTAGCAATACAAGAATGGCTTCTTTCTGCTTCAATACAATGTGTGTCCAAATGCTTAAACTCCGTGTGAAGAATATGGCACTGGTGAGAGCTGCAGAGACACCATTCATGAATAAATGCTGCTACTCCTAACTGTTTAGGGCAGATAAAAGGCTGTTGGCTTGGACACTTGATTTTTCCCACACGCATGACTGTATTATTATTATATGACTACACTATATTGCCAAAAGTATTCACTCACCCATCCAAATAATTGAATTCAGGTGTTCCAATCATTTTCATGGCAACAGGTGTATAAAATCAAGCACCTAGGCATGCAGACTGCTTCTACAAACATTTGTGAAAGAATGGGTCGCTCTCAGGAGCTTAGTGAATTCCACTGTGGTACCGTGATAGGATGCCACCTGTGCAACAAGTCCAGTTGTGAAATTTCCTCACTGCTAAATATTCCACAGTCAACTGTCAGTGGTATTATAACAAAGTGGAAGCAATTGGGAACAAAAGCAACTCAGCCACGAAGTGGTAGGCCTCATAAAATGACAGAGTGGATCAGCAGATGCTGAGGAACATAGTACCAAGGTCACCAACCTTCTGCAGAGTCAATCGCTACAGACCTCCAAACTTCATGTGGCCTTCAGATTAGCTCAATAGATAGAGATAGGGTTGTTTTTCAGTAGTTGGGCTTGGCCCCTTAGTTCCAGTGAAAGGAACTCTTAATGCCTCAGCATACCAAGAGACTTTAGACAATTTCATGCTCCCAACTTTGTAGGAACAGTTTGGGGATGGCCCCTTCCTGTTCCAACATGACTGCACACCAGTGCAAAAAGCAAGGCCCGTAAAGCCATGGATGAGTGTGTTTGGTGTGGAAGAACTTGACTGGCCTGCACGGAGTCCTGACCTCAACCCAGTAGAAGACCTTTGGGATGAATTAGAGTGGAGACTGTGAGCCAGGCCTTCTCATTAACATCAGTGTCTGACGTCACAAATACGCTTCTAGAAGAATTGTCAAAAATTCCCAGAAACACACTCCTAAACCTTGTGGAAAACATTCCCAGAAGAGTTGAAGCTGTTATAGCTGTAAAGGGTGGGCTGACATCATTATACCCCATGGATTAAGAATGGGATGTCACTCAAGTTCATATGCGTGTGAAGGCAGACGAGCAAATACTTTTGGCAATATAGTGTATTGCTTCTTATTCTGTTTTGAAGGGAAGAAGATAGCCATGATCAGATAAAAAGTAAAAATATTCTTATGGATGTTTTATTCCATGACACTAACTCACTTCAGACACAGAGTAAAGACACATCTTCTTAACACATCTACTTACTTACATAATGAAACGCCATGGCGTGTATTCTTAATGACGGAAGGCTAGCTTGAACAAATGGTCCTCTGCACACAGTCACTGGGAGGCTGCCAGTTGGCAAAATTGGATGACCGTCTCTTTTTAAATTGAAATCACTGTTGAGGTATCAAAGAGATTGGAGAGCTGACAGGGAGCAGAATTAAGGCATTAAACACAGCATCTGTCTAGGTCCAGTCAGGGAACAGGACAACTGTCCCTGAAATGGTGGTTAAAAGATTTTAGAGACAGGAAGACAGATAGGACAAATGCACTCTAAGTGGGCAGCTGGGGAGGTTGTTAAATGTACGGTAATCTTGTTAAATATTTGTGGGGACCAAATGTTCCCTAAATGATTTATGGATAGGATATTGATAGATGGGGTTAGATAGGGTTTGGTTACTGAGATTAGGGTCAGGGATAGGTGTAGGTGCATACACAGTATTTATTAGTTGTACTATTATTATTAGTTATATCCAAGAAAGGTCCTCACAAGGAGAGTAAGACAATGTTGATGTTGGCGGTGGGTCTTTCTGTCCAACAAAGACAACAGCAGTGGTGTTTCAATGTACTCATAGTGCAACCTAAACATTCAAACATTTCATTACATTGTGTTCCCCATCACCACTTCAATAACATGATGTTTATTCTAATAGCATATTCAGTTATACGATTTCAGTCATTCCTTTGTTGTTTTACAATGGGGCAAGACAAAATGCTGACAGATTCACAAAAATTCTAGTAAAATGGTTTGAAACTAAAACAAAATATACAGTAATAAAAAATATGAAAATATATAATAGGTGCTTTACAATGCCATTTATGGCAAGTCAATTCTTATCACATAACTGAACGGGAGTATTTAACGCTATTATAATATTATCTTTAAAAGTGTTACTTTTATTACTATTGAGCTATAATACAATCCAGTCATACAGGTTGATGGTTAAACGTCTTAGCAAAGGACCCAGTTCTGGCTCTCTAGCAGTTTTGTGATTTCACTGAATGTAAACATGTAAATCCCAATCCCAGTGTATAATAAGCTTCTTAAAGAAGTCGCTGAAACTTCATTTTTGGCTGATCAAAGGTGACTGATGGGGCCAATGCACTGCAAATAGAGAAATCACATGCAAATACAGGAACAACGTGCAAATGCAGAAAATGGATGCATCAACTGGCAACACACACATACATAAAGAGGAGGCCAGTGCGCTGCAAAAGCGGAAAACACAGGCAAAATCAGAAATGCTGCAATAAACCAGAAAAACAAAGGAAATGGTGTACAGCGAAATTCAAATGCTGTATGATGGAAACACCTGTAGGACCTTTGAAAAAGAAGCAGGGCTGCTTGTTTTAACACTGCAGTTAAGCCAGTCACTCTTCCTGAAACCATGGCTAATCTAGCTGCACATGAAGTTTAACAGTAAAATCTA
Source organism: Scorpiodoras heckelii (assembly GCA_028566435.1). NCBI lineage: Eukaryota > Metazoa > Chordata > Actinopteri > Siluriformes > Doradidae > Scorpiodoras > Scorpiodoras heckelii. The sequence goes on from JAOVVH010000038.1 coordinate 2,820,660, forward strand.
CTGACAGCGTGTAACACCATGACAAACCTGTAAACCCCCCCACCCCCCAATGAAATTCCTCACAGAAAATGCTCACCATTGGGTATTTTCATGTCAGTATACAGACTGTCACACATCTGTTGTCATTGCCTAAATTATTTAAACATTTAGTTCATGCGGTCATGTAAGTTATTGTTATGTAGCTCTTGTGTTACTAAAATCATTGGTTTGTTGTAAGATTAAGATCCCTCATGCCCCTAAGAAAACAAATTAACAGCATGACCCTTCACTCTTCTGTAAAGAACTAGCAATAACAATCCGCAGCAGCATGATTTATAATCCACCCCATATTGCACTTCCTGTGACATTGGTCTGTGTGTCACCTGGAATAATACCATAATAAAATCATCAAGTAAGGTCAAGTCAAGTCAATTTTATTTGTATAACACATTTCATACACAAAGGCGATTCAAAACTTTGAAAAAAAATTCAGAATAAAAAAAAGATAACTATAAAATGCATAAGAAGAATACAAACAGAATACATAAAGACATCAGAGTGTCTTTAAGGGTCAAAATGTAACTATGGGCAGTTTTTAGGTTGTGGCCAGAAGGTGGTCAGCGTTGGGCCACATCTGAGATCTTCCAGTTTATTGAAGCTGTGCGTAGCATAATACATGAATATGGTTTCACCTTGTTTTGCTTTACTCCTAGGAACAGTTAGCAGGTTAGTCCCCAGTGACCTAAGAGGTCTAGAGGGTTCATAATGTTGAAGCAAGTCAGAGTCACAGTATTTTAAAGCCAATCCTTTGAGACACTGGTAGCCTGTACAGAGACCTCAGAACTGGTATAATCCTTTATGAATAAAGTATACTTAAATTGTACTGAAATACTACTATATATTTATTTACAGAAACATTCAAGTATTTTAGCCAAACACTTCTTGTCCTCTTGCAGTAAAGTTTCAGTAGATTAAATTATATACTGTACGCACAGAAAAGCTGGTGCTGGAGCCTATGCAAAATACATAGCAACACCACCTGTGCACATCACTGGTTGCGTCTGCCAGTGTGTATATAAAATGATAGACATCTATGGAAACTTCTAGAGCTGTTTCTGCTCTTCCATTGCACCATGGTCCAGTTTTGGTGTTCACATGCTTATTGTAGGCACTTTTGGAAGTGTACAGGGGTCAGCATGGGCACTCTGACTGGTCTGCACCTATGCAGCCCCATACACAGTAAGCTGTGATACACTGTGTGTTCTGATGCCTTTCTATCATAACAGGCGTTCACTCTTTCAGCAATCTATGTTACACTACCTTTTCTGTGGGATCAGACCAGATGCACTTGCACTCCCCATGTGCCCATGACCCTGTCGCCACTTTACATGTTGCCCTTTCTTGGACCAATTTTGGTGGGCACTAACCAGTGCATACCAGGAAAACCCCACAAGACCTGCAGTTTTGGAGAAGCTCTGACCCAGACATCCAGCCATCACAATTTGGCCCTTGTCAGAGTTGCACAGTTCCTTATGGTTGCCTATTTTTCTCACTTCCAACACATCAACTTTGTGTACTCACTGTTATTCACTGTGTAATATATCCCACCCCTAGACAGAGGTCATTGTAATGAGATAATCAATGTTAATCATTTCACCTGGCAGTGGTTTTAATGTTATGACTGATCGGTTTGATGTTATGAACTTACATCAGGGTTAAACTGCTCAGATACTGTATGTAATTATCAATCTTGATATTTGCAATATTGACAAAAAGTGGCACAAACAAATGAAGAAATCTCACAAATCTTCATCCTGCATTTCTGTAGAATGCAAGCTGCAGATGCATTTTTATAAATTTTTTAATTTTCCTGTCAGGCACACATTTCATCACAAAGATTCTGGAAAAAAAGAGAATTGATCAGTCAGGTGAAGGCCTTTAATAAGAGAGGTGACACTACAGAATACAGAGTGATGGCAGCACCAGAGGCATAACATAAGCTACAGAGCTTACTTTCATGGTACAGAAGAACAGTTTCCAACTGGATTACATGATCTGGACTAATCTAGATGTGACAAAAACAACCACAAAAAGATACATGCCAAAATATGATTAATATGATAAATTGCAGTCAGCTAGCTCCCGAGTGGCGCAATGGCAAAAGTGTTCGCCCTATCATCCAGAGATTGGTAGTTTGAGTCTGGGTGATTCTACAGCTGCCCATAGCCAGGAGCTCAGGGAGCAAAATTGGCCGTGCTGTCAGGGTGGTAGGGCCATTATACGCTCTCTCCCATATCAATCAGAGCGACACTGTCCAGTCACAGTCGTCTGTGAGCACATGCATACAGAAAGGGTGTGTGTGTGTGTGTGTGTGTGTGTGGGTGTGTGTGTGTGTGTGTGTGTGTGTGTGTGTGCTTTCCTCCAAAAATTTTCCTGGAAGTTGCATGAGCAACAGTTCGAAATGAGACAGCGGCCTTCATCACATGTTTCGGAGAAAGCATGAGATAGCTTCCCCCTTCCCTGACTGGCAGCTCGTCATGTGACATGGGAGAAATACCGATGGGTGGGAATTGGATACAACTAAATTAGGGAGAAAATCTGGGGAAAAATTTATAAAAATGCAGTCAGAAGTTTACATACACTCATCATAATTCCATGTTTAAGGGTCATTTTATCTCTCAGACTAAGTACATTGTTTATATAAATTCATAACTGTCTCTTTAGCAAACTTGTAACCGCGACCTGCTGTATAATTTTAATCCACATCTGTTATTTGCAGGAGCAGTTCAGGGGCCAGTTGTTTACCCCTTAGGTATGACTCCTAAAGGAGGGACTTATTTAAAGAGTGTTGTATCCCTTAAAATGTATCCTTAATCAAGGAAAAATCATAAGGCATTTATGGCATTGAAAGAGATTTTACGGGAGTAAAATTTTCCAGTATCCATGGAGACCATTTGTTTACTGGCACTCGTGGTAGCTGCCTGTTATCACCTGTGTATTGTTTCATGATGTTGGGAGACAAATATATATTCAGGTAAAGAAATTATAATAGTCTATAAATAAAGAATGATTCCATGATCATTCCACTTAATGATCAATAATGATAATTAAGTAATTGTATTTGTTATTGGAATGTACATGCCCAAACAGGAATATATATAAATATTTAATGATGAGCATTCACAGTAATTTTATTGATTCTTCAGAGAGCTTGGTTATTTTGTGTTGCAGCTTGCACTGTCTCTCGCATAGCGTAGGCTAGCCATTGTTTTCAACTCCTCCCTCCTCATTGTGCTACAGCGCTGGTCATTGTATTTAAATGGTTGCAAACTAACTAGACATTGATTGAATGTTGTTTTTTTTTCTGTTATCAAATTGACCGTATTGTACTGGCGCTTGAATCCTGATGTGGGTCCTGTCTATCACCCCACACACGCTTGGGAAGCCGGCAACATTAAAGAAATATGCCGCTCTATCATCCGCCTCTTGTTTTGATGGGAACTTCATCACGGTGTTCAGCAGATGGGTAAGAGCATTTGAAACTCTGTGAATGACCCTGTTGTAGACTGGAACGAACCCATAGCTTGAATCTGTAGAGCAATCATCAATTGCAATGCAGCTGGAAGAGCACAGCTGCAGAACGTAGAGTGATCCAACTCTAGACAGTTGGACAATCATGGATTGACTGCTGGTTGAATCCAGTGTAAAATAGTGTGAAATCAATTGTTCATCGTTAAGCATATCCAGTGGGTTCTCCCACAACACCCTTCTCAGGATGTGTTCATTTATCGCCATAAACTTGGCCAAAGTTAAAAGTGGTTAAGAGAAAGACAGTGGTACCTTAAATTGTTTTCCTTACTTTGGATACTAAGGTCTTTTTTGTAAAGGTTAAAGGATTCCTTAAGTATAAGACAAGGATAATTAGAAAACCTTTAATGTGCAAGTGAACATTGTAATGAAACCTTAAGGAGAAGACTTAAGGGAGTTTTGTGCAAATTATTTTATTTTAAGGAAATCTTAACTCAGACTTTAAGGTAAAAAAAAAACAAACAGTTCATTCGCAGGGTTCAAACCGGCACTGTTCTACACGCAAAACTGCTGCCTTAACCAATTGCATCATTTCTTAGCTATTGTCCTCATTCTTAAAAGTCCTATAAATCTAAGACTGTTTTACCCCTACAAAAACCATTAAATTATATATTACAAAAGCCCAAGTTTAAATTAACTAGGTAACTAAGTTAATTTAGTAAGTGTTGCAAAAATAATGTCAAATAAATTTTTTTTATTTAAAAACTAAATAAACTGTCGAAATAAAAGCATTTTATTTTGTTAAAAGTAGGTTAACTGCACTCATATCGTGTAAATTACAGAAAATGAAAATGAAAATTGGAAATCTTTGTAAAAGCAACATAAAATTTTGCAAGCATACTTTACTGAAGTGCAGGTTTAAATTGTAACAATCCGAGGGCACAGTATAGGTTACTGATTAAAGAAGGCATATTTACTAAGTATATATTTTTATGAATTAAGAATGAGAAAAGACTAATACACTAGTCTATACTACTGGAAATGAAAACATAAATTAGTTTTTCTAGATCTTGTTTGGACATGTATCCTTTAACACTTGTTTTATTTTTAACATGAAAATAGGCCAGTTTTTTTTAACCAAAAAAATATTTACCACTGTTTGAAAAACTCTGAATCATGTTCTGAATTACAAGTCAAAATAACCACCTTATATCTTGAAAGGATTTATTTTTTACAGAATCATCAAGATGGCATGGTGCACATGGCCAGGTTTGTCTCACTTCCTTCAAGATATTAGACAAAAGATTTAGGCAGAAATCCATTGCACTGCTTTGACTATTGGTTCGATGGATCTATTGGCTTGTTAAAGTGTAAATCTGGACGTCCAGACCAGTAACTGTTTTCAGAATGAAAGATGTTTGCTAAGGACACATAATAAACCAATGAGAAATAATGGGGAATTGTTTCAATATCCAGGATATTCAAGCCATAGCATCTATATACATATGACTGATTACAGCAGATGAAAAAAATGCTTTTCCTTACTTGTAATGGAGGTATACAGGGAAATTTGTGAACATCAACATTTAACATAAGTCAATGTATAAAGTGAATTCATAACTACTGTTAAACTGCAAACTGTAAAAGTCTTAGGAACAGATTTTCATGTACCTTAAAGGGGTGGGTTGGTCTATATTGTATTTTTCATCACTCTTGGTGGAATTCAATTTTTAGGGAAACAAATGATCAAATATCTGACTGTAATACCACACTATTTGCTCATTCAACTCAAGCTCTTTTTATCAAACAATGCAGCCTGCATGAAAATCTCCTTTGAAGCCCCCGACAGACATCCAGTGAAGCCTGGGCATCTCCGGCTGTTTATTACAGACTAGTGTACGCTGTGTTTGAATGGCATGAAAAATTGCCACTTATTGGACAACAGCTTTTTCACACATTTTTTCAAAGCCATGCCTAGATGCACATGCTTCACTAGGAATGAATGGAGTATGGGGTTTTTGCACAGAAAAACATATCTCAATGTTTTATTGGACAGTGCATTCTTCATTTGCCCTGCCTCTGGATATATGGCTTCTCCTAAGGGTGATTTGTCAACCTCTCAAAGAAGGGGAACCTCATAACCAGCTGCCAAGTGCAGAAGGGGGAATGAACATGACTGATATCAGAAATGTAAACATATTAGCACCAGTGGGAAATGCTTGGAGCATGCAATACTGGCATAATTTGTAAATATTCTAAATAAACTGTAGGCATAAATAAACTGCTTGATTATTTGCTTATTTACAATTTATTTCTGACATGTGTTTCTAATAAGTATACGCAGCTAGCTGTCACTTGCTTTTTCAGCTAGCAGCTTAGCTGCTTTTTGGCATGAAATGACAGACACTGCTAATGTTGACCTGTTTGTTCCAAAGTCTTCTGATGCCTTTAAGATGAGACACAAAAGTTCAATCCAAAAGTCAGGGCCTTTTATGTGTCATGGTGAAAGTTTTGTCTGTATTGTATTAATAGCCTTAGATTACATTGAGCATCTGCAAAGGTACAACTTTTGTTATTGATTGTTTTTTGTTGTTGTTGTTTTTTTGAGTTTTGCATTATTCAGTCAGTACAAAAAGGTTTTATTTTTCCAAACATTACTTTTCCTTACTTTTCTAAGGAAATTAGCTTTGACGTTTTGCTGCCACAGCTCTTCTGGAGACTTCTGACAGCTCTTCTGGAGCCCCTGGAGACTCCTTCTAAAAATGCCATATAAATAGTTCCTCATACAAAATTACACCACACAATTACACATTAAAAATAATCTATCCATGTTGAGCATCTACCAGACAAGCGCAGGTTATGTATTATGTGTTCGAATAAATGCCTTAAAGGAAGTCTGTGATTTGCCTATTTTCAGCACTGCTGTTATAGGAACCTTATTCTCACTTCCACCCCTTTTATATTGCCTCAGATATTTAGACTTTTTGAATAGTCTAAGCTTGTTTATGAAATTTTTGTTTGTTTTCATAATTGATAAATGAGAACAGTGGGTAATGGTGTCAGACTCAGGGTATAAAAAGTATAAAAAGAATAGGATAGGTTGCATAGTATTTATGTAACATTTTGTCTTGAAATTCACAATGTGAAGTAATTTGTATTGGGACTCTTTTGCACAAGTCACTGTACTATATGTGAGAGGAAATGTAAGAAGTGGGAGTCAGTCATAGTGCTATATGTTTGTGGCAGTAGTGCAGGAGAATGCACTACTATAGCTGTGTACTACTTTGACTTTTTTCAGTATGTTTACTGTGATTATATCTCACTGGGAGGCTAAAAAAACAAGCAGGAGGACAAGGTGGAGACTCTCAGCCTGACATAGCACTGGCATCTGGCAAATGACTGGAGTCTCTCTCTCTCTCTCTCTCTCTCTCTCTCTCTCTCTCTCTCTCTCTTTCTGTC
>JAOVVH010000038.1:2893420-2906900 GCA_028566435.1 Scorpiodoras heckelii
CTGTGAGCACTGATGAAGGATTAAAGGATGACTAACACAAACTGTGCAACAACAGATGAGCTACTGTCTCTGACTTTGCATCCACAGGGTGGAGCAATATGGTGAATGTGTCTCATAGAGTGCACAATTAGTGAACAGTGTTCAAAAACTCTAGCAGAACTGTATACTATCTGTATTTGTCTTTATTCTGTTAGAGAACAGAGTAAAAGGGACTAACAAAGTATGTAGAGGAACAGGTGGACTACAGTCTGTAATTGTAGAACTACAAAGTGCAGTTATATGGATGTAAATGATATAGAAAGCAGGCATGTAACCATATGAGAGAGAAATCTTTGTTCATTAAACTGTGCTTATGGTAATGTTAACTATGTAGATAAGTTCAGAATGTATCCACACTTACCTGGACTCATTCATGGCATGCCACTCGAGCATGCCACTCAAGCACGGCATTCTAGTCAGTTGGTGCAAAGTATTTGTTTAATGCAATGTACAGTGATACCAAGCCTGATTCTTTATATTTTGTCTGACCATTGGCTATTTTGACCTAGAGCCTGTATACCTGACTCTGAGCTTGTATTGCCTTGGATAACCTGTTTTGTGTCTCGCCTGATCTGGGTCTGCCCCTGACTATTCTCTGCTTCAGTGACTTTGGAACTGTGTATTGATTTTTCCCATACCTTGTTAAAAGGTAAAAGTGCCTGTGCTTGTCTCCTGCTCATTTCCACCAGACATACTACAGAAAATACACATTTATTTTCTGTGGGACTGAGTCTGGAGCTACTCCCTGACCAGGATAAAATGCTTACTGAAAAATGATTAAATGAATGCAGGATTACAGTTATTTTATTGTAACATCCCGAAGAAGAGAGCTATAATTAAAATCTAATCAGAATGAGCGTGTGGATATCTGATATGGCTCAGTTAACTAGCATTCAGAGCATGGAAAAAATATATCCAATATAATAATCCATGTATTTATATAGTCACATGACACAGAAACAATATGACCTTGTGACTGCTAAATTATGCATGTCATGACTACTCACATTGCTCATGCCTGGCCTGACTTGACAGCAATCTATGAGTAGGAAAAACTGACAAAACTGTATGTCTAAACTAGGCCATAACCCTGTAGGCCTCTATTTGTGTCATTCTGATTTAGCGCCACTAATTAAGCATCAAGAGCCTTTTGCATTTGTCAGATGGGGGTAAAAACAGTAACTGGGCTATGCCGTTTGCAGGTTCATGTGAGTGTGCCTGCCCTCTAAAGTGCTATCAACTAAGTTTCTGAAGTGTGATTCACCTATTTAGAGGAACTCATGTAGCCTCTATCCTGTGTGCTTGCCTGGTGGTCACTGTATTTCTTTCAAAAAGAAGATAGTTTAAAAAATTTACATTTGTGAAAAGACATTTCCTTTATGAGAACAGTGAGCATACAGGGGGAAATCAGGTGCAGTTTGGCCTATGTGCTGGGAAAAGGTGGTCCTTTCCATGTAGGTGGAACTCCAGCAACATTATGAAGATCACTTGCTTTATGAAAGCCAGTCACCGGAAATGAAGTCATCACAGGTAAAAATGGCAAATTCCCCAAAGTGAGACTTGTCAGACGGTGAGGTAGGACTACATCTGCTCCTATCTGATCATCCCTGATCTATGTGTCCAAGCTCGCATGCCATCAAAAAACATGGCTTTGCGCTAAAATTAGTACAAACTCTTCCTTGGGTCGCAGAAGGGACGAGACAGAGCTTGTGTTCCCTTTTGCTTTATTCTCCTTTCTTTATGTCTGCACTCACCTTCTTCCCTTAGATTAGCAGCCATCTGGGAAATATATGGCTATTATAAATAGATGGTCTACTTTTTTACTCTGGCAGCAGTTATAAAGAGAGTGTGAATAGGGTGACCTCGGACTAATGACAAAAGGAGGAAAGCGGCCTTGCATATTGTTCACTGTTTGTGAAAGACAGAGTTGTTGTGTACCTGGGAGAATCATTGAGAAGAGAGAAGCTTTTGGATTTTAAGAACTGATGTGGTAAAGGATTTATCTTCAGCTGAAAGTGTGTTGATGTCAGAAGTGTCACTTTTCCAGCAAAGTGTTCAGTGTTGATTCTTGAGTGTTGAGTCATTGTTTCCCTTGTCAAGTGATCAGTACAATACATGATGTGTTAGTGCTAAAATTATTAGGAAGAGGACTATAAAAATACTGTAGATCATTAATTGCCTAAATACTTTTGTCACAAAATCGTAATTTGCCAAATCGTAAATCAGTAGTGTAAATTGCTTGTCTATCTGACAATATTCAGTAGTGACTGTCTGCCAAAGATTCTTTCTCTTTTTAATTTTCTTTTCTGGCAGATTTAATATGCAACTTAACTGTTTTGTATATTTCTTTAATATTTTAGATTTGTTTCATTATTAATTGTTTTTACTTTTTCAAATAAAATAAAGCAACTTTTGTTTTATTTCATTTTATTTTATTTTATTTTATTTTATTTTATTTTCGCTGACAATGGGCTATCTCGATTTAATTGCATGTAGTGAGGATTTACACTGATCAGCCATAACATTAAAACCGCCTGCCTAATATTGTGTAAGTCCCCCTTGTGCCACCAAAACAGCTCTGAATATGGACACCACAAAACCTCTGAAGGTGTGCTGTTGTATCTGGCACCAAGAGATCAGCAGCAGATCGTTTAAATCTTATAAGTTTCAAGGTTGGGCCTCCATGGATTGGATCTTTTGTCCAGTACATTCCACATATGTTTGATTGGATTCAAATCTGGGGAATTTGGAAGCCAAGTCAACACCTTGAACCCTTTGTCATGCTTCTCAATTCATTCCTGAACAATGTTTGCAGTGTTATCCTGCTGAGGGGCCACTGCCATTAGGGCACACACTTGCCATGAAGGGGTGTACTTGGTCTGAAACAATGTTTACTTAGGTGGTATGTGTCAAAGTGACTGCTCATGACCATTTTTATTTTGTTTATCTGTTATTAAGTTATGTATTAACTTGAAGTGAGCTATAACCATAGCAGATGAGTTCTTGTGCAGGCTATCCTTCAAACCGTCAGCACATGTCCTTGTTTGTGTTGATTGAAACTTCAAAGAAAATGGCATTATTTTATTACACACACATTATGGTTTCATGGCCTTGATTTAGTATCTCATGGCTACATTAAGTGCAGACAAGTAATTGTCAGATCATGACAAATAATAATAACAGGATGTGTGATTTTATAAGCTTCCAGATAATGAGGGTGGAAGCCATATTGTTAAATGAACCCACATTTACAGTGATTCATGTGATAATCATAAATAGGACTAGTGCAAAATTTGGCCAGAATACTAGACTCCTACTAGATTAGGTATTTTCATGCTTGCCATCTTCTCATTAATGTGTATTATTGCATTATTGTATTTGTCTTTTTTATTTTTATTTTTTAAATTGTCTCCTGCTTGTATGGGACATCATGAAAAACACTATTTCCTTCTTCGGTCATCATTTTCTATCCCTCATTTTTTTATATGGGTGAAAGCAAGTGCTCTTGTTTAAATGCTATTGAGAAATCCCATCTTGGATGCATCTACTCAAGAAAAGTCTGGCAGTCTTGGAGGCATGAACTCCACTGAATGCGGAGGCCAGAAAATTGACTTAAGCAGCTGCATAACCTGTCTCTGAATATGCATCACTTTCCCTGAGTAAATATTGATGCACTTTTTTGACTTAATTTACTGACTACCCCAAACATATTCTGAGGGGTCAGTTACAGAAAAGAGTGTTTAATCTTCACTCACTAATCTTCACTCCACAACCTCCAGAGAATTCGTTGTAATTTCGTGGATAATATTATATGTTATGGGAAAGAGACACAGGTACCCTAGCAGGTTACAGATAGATCTGGATTAGTAACTGTCCTACATCATACCTTACTGTTCAGCATAAACATGCTAATAGTTAACAGCATCAGCATTGTTCCCTCCCATTGTTCCCTTTCTTGCTACGTTTTATTATCATCCAAATTAATTCATATTTATGTGTGAATTCTCTCTACAGGAGATCTCAGATCTGGATGTGCAGGAGTTGGTGATGAAGTCTATCGGACGTCTAACTCTCATCCGACAGACTTTCCCTGTTCCTCAGAACACCAGCCAGCAATGTGTGCGGAACAACCACCGCATCAACAACTCTCTCTGTAACCCCAAAGACCCCAAGGCTCAGACACTGGAGGTACTTCCCTCTCTATTCTCTTCTACTCACATATAATCTTGCCATATCTGTTTATACATTCTCACTCTTATCTACAATTACTATATAGTGAACAACTTATATTGTTTTAGACTGTGTGTTGCAAAATTTGCTTGTAACACATACAGCAGCTGTATACTGTATAAAGATGTAGTAAGTGGTGCTGAGGGAAGTTTTGAAGAAATAAAATCAAACAAATACGGCTCCTCCCCCAAAGCGACACCCCCAGGACTTAAGGATGCTTATGCAATAGATAGACCTTTCTGATCAGCAAGTGAGTAGATGAACAGAGATGCCACCTTTTTATTAGATGAATGTTGGTGCTCCATGTTATACGTTGTTTCTCCTATTACAGAGCCTGGGATGCCACAGAGACCAGAGAATTTCCTCTGACTAGATACATTGTTGACAATAAAAGAGACCATTCCCAAATATTGCAAAATATTTTTAAAAAGACCCCACTTATTTAAATAATTTGATGCTGTCTCATCTTGAATTTTCAGTTTACATCCCCAGTGTACATTTGAATACCAGTGTTTTGGCTACAATTCCAGTGACTTAATTTTGGTATGCATACCATGTGTGTGAGCGTGTGTAAGTGTTCATATGTGTGTGTTAGAGCAGTGGAGAGTGGTGCATTTAGTCTAGGCTTGTTTGGCATGAATGAGGGAGAACAGATCAGAGATCAGGAGCTCAGGCCAGAAGAAGCCCAATTTCACACAGCTCTGGAGCGTATCATCTCCTGTGCCTCTGTTTCTCTCTGTCTATGTCTTTTTTCCTCTCTCTCTCTCTCTCTCTCTCTCTCTCTCTCTCTCTCTCTCTCTCTCTCTCACTCTTGCTTCCTCTGACCTTCTCCCCCCCTCCTTCAGCTACCACATCATGAATCTGTTGGTCCTAAAAGAGGAAGAATTTCCCAGAACCTTTGAATCAACTCCCCACTGTGTCCGCTCTCTCAAAACACAGTGTGATTTCCTCTCCAAGATGAAAACTTGCAAGAATTGGGAGAAACCACTGAGCAGATTCTAAAGTAATGATGGCACCACTGCATAACAGACAGGACTGCCAGTCAAGGATCTTTTCCAAGATTGTTGCTCTTTTTGTCAGTCCACTTTCTGGATGGTCCCCACTGGGCTGTTAAGGCAAACAGGAGTGTCCTTGTTACAAACTGCTTTAGAATCTCTGCTAGAGTCTTGAGGTTGTGTAGGTTATTTCTTGTGCACCTCCTGTGGATTTCTTGAAAAATATACATACTTTTTAACTGCTTTATCTCTCAACTGGATACTTTCTGACTTGAAACAAAAGTAATGTTCTGTGACTAGCATTGTTGGAGGTTGGTCTTGTCATTTTCACACTATGACAATACATATTTGTGCTGGTCAATTTGACAAACATAACTTATGTATCTGTACCCAGCGCTAGTGAGAGGTCACAGGAAAACAGAATATAAAAATCTCCACTAATCCAATTTCTCATTTAAAGGCTGACAGTAAACATCCAACAATTACCTGATCTCTATGAATATACATTAACAAGGGTTTATCTACTCTGTTAGAGCAACATAACAAAGACAACAGTTTTATTTCTTGTAATACATAAGATGAAAGCATGCAGTCATTCTTCTTTAGGCCTTTTGTTTTTAACATTACTTGTTTTCATTTACATTCAAGGTATTTGGCAAATGCCCTTATCCAGATAGACTTATAATTTTATCACATTTATAAAGCTGAGCAGTTGCAGGCCTTGCTCAAGGGCCCAGCAGTGGCTGGATTTGAACTTATAACCTTCGGGACAATAGTCCAAAGTCTTAACCACTGAGCTACACTGTCCCCAGAACATGTTTGGCACTGAGTGCTGAGTAAAACTCCATTAAAACATTATAACATTAGCTAAAATTCTGTGGTTATCTTTATTTAGCTTATTGCACAGGCCATCCATTTATAGTTCACACTGTTATGATTCATTCATTTAGGTATAGCTGAGACTAAAACAAGTCACTTTGTTTTTATGTTTTGGCCATACTAGCATTTTCAGGTAATTTGCACCAAAACTTGTAGAAAGCAACATGCTGGATATGCTGAGTGTGTCTGAAAAATTACCTTTACCTCTTTCCCACTATTTTCATGTTTTGACAACCAAAGCATAAAACATTTTTCATGGCTCTGCATTGCACCCATATTATACAAAGTGTTCAAACATTGGAATAAGTTTGGAATGTCACATTATAATCATACATCAGCGTTTTCAGATGTATCCACTTTGGAGAAAGAATCAGTAATCAAACATGTTTCAGTGTCACATTTTAATGTCATGCATCAGACACAAAGCAACGTGAATTAGAAAAGATGTCAATTTGGCCTAAATTCACCATAATCACAATGTTATTTATTTATTGGCAGCTGGAGCTTCATTCATGCTCGTTCTATTACGTGTAAGTAAATATATTAGTCAAATTGTCTGCACTGGACAGTCTGGTTATTATAAACATACATTACCACTGCCTAGGATCAAATGAGGTTCATCAGCACAATGAAAAGATTTAAAATGAGCATAATAATCAGAATTTTTAACAATAAGCTTTTGCAGTGTTCAGTCACCTAGTCATTAAACACAGGCAGAGCCAAAACAAAGACGTGAATATAGAACAGCCCAAGACTTTCTGCCCTTAATTTGTGACAAGGGCGCAAACACAACAAACTTCATAAACTCATGTTTAGAATTAATGGACTCACTAAATTTGTCTGTGATTAGGCCAGGCCAGCCAACAACCAGCGATACAGACAGAATTTGAACACACTGGTGTGACAACAGGAAACAAAATGAAACATATGAAAACTGCAACGCTGTTAGGAGAAGCAAGATAAGTGGGTTAGCGGCTGTCGGTGGTCTTAACTCTAATTTTCCCTTATCACAATGCTGGCTCACTATTAACCTGGGTAGATCACCATAATGGCTTACAGAATAAGTTCATTTCGAAGTATCATCTTAAAAACTGTCAACAGCTCTACCCATGATCAATCAAAGCACTGATAAACCAGGCATTATTCCTACAGGATCCTGACAGAAGTCCTGTGTTTACAATAATGTGACAATAGATACTATATATTGATATGATTATTCAATGATAACCAGCTTCATGATACTGGCTATCCAGGATTTTATTGAAGTAGGTAACCCAAAGTAGGTAGGTAGTGAAGTAGGTAACCCAAAGAGAGACAGAGACCCCAGAGTCATGACATACAGCGATATGGAGGATGGCTGCTAGCCAAGAACTACAGACTTTTTTGGCTTGCACCAGACAAACTCTGAAATAATGAACTTGAATACAACATGCAACATGCTGCCAACAATATTGTTATGCAAGTGTCGTTACAGTAAAACAATGTCTTGGTGTTCACCTTGAAACTGCATCTCATCAGTCGGTTTTCAAACTCTGTCTCCTCTGTTGCTGCTGCCTCTTTTTACCAGAAGTTGTGCACTTACATCACACACATCACGCATTTAATATCTTCTCCTTTTATTTCTTTTTTGGTACCAGACAATCAATACTGCCTGCAGCCGACCCAGTATAACTCTACACAGAATAGTAGCAGTAGGCTTGTATGGATGGATGACATTTGTAAGTCAGCTATGTAGTTACATATTTAGGACTTGTTTCCATTCATATATTTAATTTTTTGAGAAAAAAAGATGACATTTACCACTTGACAATACTGACATTTCATGTACACTGAGATGCAAAATTTCATATTTAAACTGTGTTCTAGAAAAATGTTTCAAGCATGAAAAACAAGAATCATGGTGTGATTTGGACATTAATGGACTGCTGTGTGGCGTCACAGCCCATAAAAAGTAGCTTAGTGTTCTTCTGGAAAACATCAATGCAAAAACAACATACTGTGATGTCAGCGGCATGGGACACCGCCGGGAAGCCAGCGGCCGCATGACTCAATCGGTTCAGAACAGTCAACGTTTATTAAACCAACTCAGAACCAGGAATACAGACAAAAGCACATCAATTTGAGAGTCGCACACACAGCCACTAAACCTGAGGAGGGTTGATAAACAGAAACTGAGTGTCCAGACCTAGAAGTCACTGCCCTAAGAAAAAAAAAATTAATGTAGAAAAAAAATTATGACTGAAAAGACTCCTTTTTTATTTCTCAAAATTAAACAACACAAAACAATGTGTTTTTGTCTCGTAAACAAATTGAATTACAGGGACACCATATTTTAAAGTAAATTAATACATTAATAAATTCTCCTGAAAATGTGATTGAATGAACAAAGTTGCTGCACTTTGTAGCAGTGCCTGAGGCATCATTTAGAGATAGAGCTCTGAAGTCGGTTAAAATGCCTTACTTCCATGGTCTTTCTTAGGCACAACAGATGACAGTGGAGTGGGGTTTGGGATCCGGAGCTGTCAGGCCCTGGGTGCTCTCTGTATTTTAGCAGGGTATGTTTTATATTTTAATGGGTTGGGCAGATTGAGACCTCTGGTGTTCAAACAGTGCAATTGCATTAGATGTATAATTAATAGAATGCTGATTCCCACAAACTGAATTGCATGTTTTGACGATGGATACCAATTGTCACATGTGTCATTATACCCCTAATAGAAATATATATTACAATACATTATTATCATTTTGTGGATTGTGGCATGCTTGTTAAATGCTTTAAAGCAAACAAATAATTCATTTCTTTTTACTAAAAATGTCAAGAAAAGAATTGAAAATAACTGGCAAATACATAGACATAAAAAACCTAGATACCTCATCAGGTGCTCGTACTAAATACTTTCATACATTAGCAGTCATGCAAGCCAATATTGTGTGGAGAGGGGGGCACATTTACAGCTGGGGCAATTTTTGCATTGTTTTCTGCGATTTTCTCTCTCTTCTCTCTCTCTCTCTCTCTCTCTCTCTCTCTCTCTCTCTCTCTCTCTCTCTCTGTCTCTTTGTCTCTCTGTCTCCCTCTCAGCTCTTCTTTACCAATATTAAATAGGATGCTATGATATCACGTCATGATTAGCTAGCAAGCCACTTCTAACCACTGTAGGCTGTAGCCTAAATCATCTCCAGCATTGATGCACAACAGAGTGCTGAGTGCAAGTGCATGAGTACCTGCTATTGCAAACCGATTTCATCGTGCAAATTTTTTAAAGAAACCTATACAACAGAGAAAGAGGGTATGTGATTTTCTGAAGTATGAATTGACATAATTAGACGTGCAATTAAATGTCTGGAAAGGAAATTAATAAGAATGAAATTCCCATGCTCAATAAGACAAGAAAAAATCAAGAATAACAAGAAAAAATCATATGGAGCCAAGTCGGGGCTAGAGGATGGATGTGGAAGGACTGGAATGTTTTTTTCAGCCAAATATTCTCTCACAGCCAATGAATTGTGACTCGGTGTGTTGTCATGATGGAGGATCCATGAAAAGTCGATCTGATGGCACAGATGCAAAAACATCTTCCTCAAATGTTCAAAAACTCCAAGGACATTTGTCCTTCTGCTAAACATTTTTTATGGATGATCCCTTGAAAATCCAAAAAGATGAAGAACAGTGACTTGATTGTTGATTTGTTCATGTGAGCTTTCTTTGGGCGAGGTGATGTTGTCGTGTGCCATTCAGCACTTTGTCTTTTTGTCTCAGGATCGTATTCAAACACCCGTGATTCATCTCCTGTGATCACTCTGTTCAGGAAATGTGGCTCTCTTGTTAAACGACCGGGTAATGTTAGGGTAGCTTGTCCATAAACTTTCTTCAGACGTTCAAGAATTTCTGATGCACTTTTACAGATTTTCACACAGAATTTTATTGTGTACCTTGCTCCAAACTCATTTGCTTTTTTCCAGTGACAAGGCACTTCAGCAGGGCTTAACAAAAACAAATGTCTGGGCACTGCAAAGGCTAGAATGCAACTGAAACGGGTCGTACCATTTATCTGAGATCCCAATTTCATTCTCATTACTTTCTGGACTGTTAGGAATGTGAAGGTTAGATGTTATCCAATGTTAAGAACATTAGATAAAAACTGAGGAGCGTTAAAGGGAAGCTAATCATCAAAGATGGCCTGGGTCAATGAGATATTCACTGTTGCTCAGAGAACAGGGAAATCATACAGTGCTTTCTATGTGCAGTTACTGTTACAACTATCAGTAGTGTAAAGCAGGAGCAGTCACTATCTTTATTCATGTAGACATCTTGGGTTGTGTCTGTTTTCCTGACAGCTACTGTGAGACACATGGGACAAATGCTGATGTCCTGAGAATTTTCTGAAATTTACTTGTGAACTTGGTATTTTTGAACAGACACACACACACACACACTCACACAAACTCAATACAGTGTCAAGTGTGCACAAGCGTTGTGGGTTAATCAACAATGGAAAAAACTCAGTGGCCACTTGACACTATTTATTATGGCCTCATTAATACAGAGATAACGCTTGGGCAAGATTAGAGCAGCACAATCAATCAGAGTGAAATGAATTCTCCTTGCACATAGGGTATTGTGTATGTGTGTGTTGTGAGTGTGTGTGTGTGTGTGTGTGTGTGTGTGTGTGTGTGTGTGTGTGTGTCAATATCTGGAGTGGAGGATGTTTTAATGCTCTAATTATCAATTCCACTCCCTTATCCTCCACCCTGTGTGAATTTGCTTTACATTATGCCTGCTGTCAGGGTCAAAAGAAAAAGGAAATGCAAGAAAAGACGAATAAGCATCAGCTAGAGTCCTGAAAGGTGGCCGGGTGTCTGAATCTGAAGCAAATAGCATTAGGCAGGACATGTTTGCATTGTGCAAAACATCTTCTACAAATGCCAAGCTCCACTGGCCCTGCTACTGCTACCAACTGTTGGATAGATAATGTTGGCAAGGAAATTTAAACGACTACTGATCAGGTTTAATCTTTAACTTAAAAAGTCTGATTACTTCTGGGGCCCTGGATTTCCACTGTGGATTTCTTTGTTAGTTTTATTGAATTACTGAAGATTTGACATGAGCCCAGATGTTTTCCTTTTTTTCAAAGCTGTTGGACTTGATACCAGGTGTGTGTACATTGGAATTGTTGCCAAGACAACCAGTCCATGTCCATAAGCACAAACATGTTGGAATGTGCCAGTAATATGCCTCCGTAAAATAAGGAATAAAACACGACATCACATGCTGCTATAATCAGCTATATAATAATAGAGTGAAATTAATTAATGAAGGGCTGGTGTGATGCAGCCTGTTGTGGCGTTACTACCATAAAGCTGGTCAGTTTCCAATAACAAGAAAGTCCCAAAGTGTTTTATTCTTCTTATACTACAGCATTTTCTCAATAATTACAACTTCAATGTACTAATGAACTATATCATGCTTTTTAACAGTTTATAGCTACATATAATTTTGTGGATTGTCTGTAAGACAAGTTCCTTCATGCTATCCCTTACGTTATACCATCTATAAACAGGCATTCTTTCACTACCCTCTTGTTTTTCTCTTTTGAAGTTAATAAGACAAAAAATATACAGCTTGTGATGTTACTGAGAAACCAGAAAGCCAACTTCCTGAAGACTCTCCAATGGCGAGAAACGTAATAACCATTCCAAAGTGCTGACACCAAAAAAAAACTTCACCGTATCAACAAATATACATTTTTCTTTGTTAAATTATAACATATTTCAATTCATTAGTTATTATCCTTAGGTTATGTGGGGTATCCCCAATACTGGTTGCTGTGTAAGCGATGACTATAAATCGATAGTGTTTTATCATCCCAAAATCCCTGAGCGCAATAATAAAAACCTTGCAGTGCTATCATAGAAAGTTATTCAACACCTTCTGGCGAATCAGATTTTAGACTAAAATAATTAATATCCTATGATTTGTTTTCTCTCGTAATCAGCAGTCATTAGAAGTGCTTAATTTTTCGAATCAGATTACATAATCCAGATGAGACAGTCTGTGTTTTAAAACTGTAGCCCTTGTAACCCTTGGACTTGGACTGATAACACAGTGTTTGTGTCATTATAGCTGGCCATGGACAAATGACACACTTATTACTGAGAGCACAGAACAAAACAATCCCCTTTCTCTGTGTACTGTATTTCCTGTATGAGTCATAAATCTTATGTTTTTTTCCTTGTAAGGTGTTGATTAATTAAATCCCTTAGGCTTTTCCTAACTGTTTTTTTTCTTCTGTTCCTCTTCTACCCCATCTGGATAGATCACCAACCGCTACATCTACGACACAGTATTGCTGCTGGCCAACACCTTCCATAGGAAGCTGGAGGACCGCAAGTGGCACAGCATGGCAAGCCTCTCGTGCATCCGCAAAGGCTCCAAGCCATGGCAGGGTGGCCGCTCCATGCTAGAGACTGTCAAAAAGGTAGGACAGTGCCAGAGAGTGGGAGAGTTGGGTGGGCGTGTAAATTCATAAGACAGAACATTTGTGTGAGAGTTTGTACAAATCACTTGTGTTTGCTCAGGCATAAATGTGTATGCGGTCACCAGCAGGGTTTTGATGGGCAGCTAGATGTTTTCCAAAATGCCTTTTTTTCCTTACCAGCAGCCATGATTTCAACCTGGGGTTTTTGGTTCCATTATGCCTGGAAAACAGTAGGCCTGGGTAGGCGTGTGTGTGTGTGTGTGTCTGTGTGTGTGTGTGTGCGTGCGGGTGTGTTTTGTTGGCTAACACTATTTGTGCTTTGTGGAGAATGACCTTGGCCTCAAGGTGCTATAGTGTATCTGTATGCAGACTTATCGGGACTTCTGCCACTAGAGATATTACCCTGCTGAGTGCAGTAATATAAATTGTGACTGTCCATTACTTAGGCCCTAAAGCAGTCTATGTGTAAATTCACAGATCTTATTCTTTGGGAGTTTGACAGTCATTTGAGCATTGCTTGCTCATACTGCATGTAGAGTTCTGTAGATGAACATCTGTTTGGTTATTGCCAGTGGTGGAAAGTAACGAAGTAAATGTAATTTGTTACTGTACTTAAGTAGTTTTTTCGTGTATCTGTACTTTACTCTAGTATTTTTATTTTGGGGGACTTTTACTTTAACTTCACTACATTTCAAGTCAAATATTTTACTTTTTTTTTTTTATAATTCTTTTTTTATTGAGGAATCAGGCAGGTACATTAAAACATCATTAAATACACATATCAAGAAATAATAAAAAAATGACAGCAAAAGATCTAATCTACAAGCGTCCTCAAGTTTTATATTTCACCACAAACGT
>JAOVVH010000038.1:2947081-2958622 GCA_028566435.1 Scorpiodoras heckelii
GTGTGTGTGTGTGTGTGTGTGTGTGTGTGTGTGTGTGTGTGTGTGTGTGTGTGTGTGTGTGTGTGTGTGTTTATACAAAATGCACAATGTTGATTTCATTGCTGTACATATATACGATTTATTGAATAATAGTAATATTCAATTAATTTGATCCCAAATAGATATTGGTAAATTAATTTTTATGGCTGGCAGACACATTTTAATGTGTTCAATTAATACCAGAAGTTTAATTAAGATAATTAAGATTTTTGTTTAGTGTACAGTTGAGCATATGAGGATGAAACAACTGAAGGGAGGCTGGTTTGAAAAAATCCCAAGAAAACAGGCCTGAAAAGGGCGCAGAACCATAGAACCATAGTATTGTGGCTGCTTGTCTATAGCATACGTTACTTAGCTTTTGCTGTTTGTTTTTTATATGCAGTTCTTCCCTAACATTGAAGTCTTCACTTGCTTTTTCTTCTAGCTACAGAAGTTTGCTTTTAGGGCCATTTAATTTTCACCAGACTGTTTACGTATACCTAATATTTAGGAAAGGGGAATTTTAACATAGGTTCCATATCTCTTTACATTCCATTTAACCTATCACTTTGATTGATCAATCAGGTTATATCATATATTGAATGATAAGAAATAATGTCTTGTAAGCACTTGAGCACATTTTTAATCTCTTCCAGTGTGGTTTTGACAGCTTCTGGACATATTGCTTATGACCAGTAAATTTCAGACTGCAAGAGTAGCAAAGCTAATTAAAGTTCAGTCTGTGAGCTGGAGTAGGCTGTCACTTCTTCAACTCCTAGTGTGTGTGATCGCTCACACTTTCCTCCATTCTTGTCTTCTGCAGCACTAACCATTCATATGCCTTTGGCTGTAATGCAAATCAAGAGCTGAACTGAAGACTACTTTATCTCTAGGGTTAAATCTTAAACCTGAGAAATTGCTTTCTGGTACAGAAAGCATCATTTAGCAAGTGCACTCTGCAGGAACATAAAGCCAAAGCAAGAATGTTTTACAGAAAAAAAATCTATTTCTGATTGTTTGTGTTGGAATAAAATGCTTCTGCCCTTGCTCCGTCATCAACTTACTCCAACATGTTTTTGCATTAATTAAGTTAAATTGGCATCATGAACTACAGCATATCATAAAAGTATAGCGAAAAAGTTTTTAAAGGTTAATTGTTTGTGATTGAACATGGGCAAAAATAAATAAGACATTTTTGTCCACTGTATGCTTGATTGCCAGGTTTTTTTTCCCCAGCCTGTGATCATTTTTTTTTATATGAAGAGATTCTTTCTTTAATCTCACTGTGTATTTCCATTCAGCATAAACTTTATCAGAAAATATCTTGATTGGAGTTATTGCAATACTCGAATACTGACTGCAGATATCTACAGAACATTGTAAAGCATTAAACTGGACTCTCTGCAGCTGGAGTGATTCTGTTACAGGTAACATGCTATAAGGTTTAGTATACTATGTTACATTTAGGTATTTATATGAACTGGAAAAAATAACATTCTTTCAGAAGACTTACAAATGTGAATTGATTAATTTAATTTGGTTATTTGCAAGCTTGTTGGGAGCCTTTCTTCATTTCTATACTCATATATTATATTTACATTTTAGCTTCTTAAAAAAGGAAGTAAAAATAATCAGTGTCCAAGTGAAAGGTTCTGAAAGTTTTTTTTTCATTGCATGACCTTTAGAATTCCTCCAGAGCAGCACAACAGACTGTGACAGTGTTTGCAGACCTTTTTACAAAACAGTAAAATGTCAGGTTTGGGATTTGCTTTGTTCAAATCATTTCATCCTTAGTCTTCAGAATAACGGTTAGTTTTAGCAACCATCAGACACTGTGTACCTCCATCTGTCTATTTGGGTCGGTCAGTGCAGATAGTTTCCATGAAAGAAACAGTTACTCAGAACTGCTTCAGATTATAAGACTTACTCATCAGTGATTGAAGGGCTTTTGCTCCTAAAGCTTTTGCACATTTATTACATCGGTCTTATGCTGTATCCATTTACAGAAAGAAATGTCTCATAAATCCTATCTCATATAGCTGTGTGGGCTGTTTCAAACATTTTGATAATGGGGTCTTTTACCAAAACGTATAAATGAAGGGAAAAAAGATGATGAAAGAAGCTACAAAGACCAGTTACTTTTGTCTCTGCTGTTAGCATCATATTTATTCATTATTCTAGTGGTGTAGAAAGAATTCTACCCTTCAGCATGATTTCCAAACAGTCTTGCAATGATTACATGATTATTGCACATACAGCTGCACATATCTGCACTTTATTCCAGAGATAGTCCATACTTTTTCTGCCATTTTACTTTTATATTATTTTTATATTATTTTTGTATATTTTTATATTATGTTATATTATGTGATATAATAAAACAAAAAAATATATTATATTATTTTCATATTTAAATTTTTCTACTTTCATAAGCAAATTCAGATTTTTATGGCATCAGATGGTAATAAAAAACATTTCACTGTATGTCATGGTTGTGTGGGTGACCAATAAATATGAATTTGAATATGATTAAATTTTTCCTATGTGTCCCAAGTGATCAGATCACAATGTGTCTCCAAGATGCATTAGACTGTCAGGCCCAGTGCTCAGGGTGTCTGGGTTGGGCAATGCCCCCCAAGATTGTCTCTCTGTTCCCCCAGAGTACAAAGCAAGCAAATGCTATACTTCTTTAACTTGTGTCATTCTCTCTGAACCGATCACAAAAACTCCTTTTTGCTGTTCAAAGTAAAGATATTTCTTTACTTATTTTTAATTGGCTCTTTAAGTCACATAAAACCAGCAGACCGCAGCGTGCAGCTCGTCAGGCAGGTTCTGACCTTGACTTTGTGCAGGAGAGTGATTTGGATGATTGAAACATCTTTACGAGTAAAAACTCACACCCACACGGTAGCTAAATTATGGTGCTTTATTATTTGATTCCTTTAACAATTCTAAGTAGATTTTCCTTTTAGTATTGTTGTTGTTTACCTTTTGAGCTTGTTTTTTCGGCAGCTACTATTACTAATCTCTGTTGGCTCTGCCTCTTGTTGTGATTTATCAATCTTTTAGCATTTTTTTATGTTCATGTTAATTTTATGTTTAGAAAAACGATCGCAAAGAAAAGTTATGTTGCATCATTTTCTGATTTTTAAAAAAGTGAACTTGCCATCAAAGCGTCTGCTAGCTCCTCCACACCATGTCAGACCCCTGTCCCCACTAGCAGTGCTTTTTCCCCGGTGCATGCCGAAGCAGCTCATGGCCTGAATGATTTCTTCTCTGTCACAGCAAGTTGGTATCATCCAGGCCATGGCTTGAGTATTTTGTATTTAGTATAATTTTATTTTTTTGCTTAAAACCCAGTGAAGAATACTGTTGCTTTTATGATTTATTTCTTTATCATATATCATATATTCTTTTACATTGCACAGTAAAAATTGTCATTCTTGGTTTCTGATAAAACATTTATTTATTCATTGCAGTTTGCTATACTATAGTCAAAGCAGTCTAGAAATGGGTCTGGACCCTGTTCACACCTGTACTTAGCATGATCAGATCACCCAGGATCTCAGAAACAGCTGGGCTGAGTTCACGATTTGAATCAGTTATATTTACCATATAAATATATATATATATTAACCTATTTCTTAATCGTGATATTCATAAACACTGACATGACACATGACAACCTTTTGAATGAAACAATCAATAAAGACTTCATCACAACAGAAGATGCATTATGCATGGATAAAAAAAAATCAAAATACCTCTCCTATGAATTAATGCATTCTTTTGCCATAGGCTTATTTATGTCAGAATGCTAGTAAATTCAAGCAAGTGTCATCTATAGAAGCTGGAGCTGCTGTGGTCATGACAACTGGTACAAATGATTTACTGAATATTAAAATTCATTCATTCATTCATTCATTCATTATCTTAACCACTTATTGCTGTCCCCTGGGTCACGGGAGAGCCAGTGCCTAGCCAGCGGCATAGGGCGTAAGGCAGGACATGCAGACTCCACACAGAAAGGACCCGGACCACGCCATCCGGGTATTGTACCTGGGACCTTCTTGCTGTGAGGCGACAGTGCTACCCACCCAAAAGGGTTTTCTGTAAATACTTCACATTTATAATTATTACACTGAAACTTTTTTTTTTCAATCTGTAAGCTTTCTGAGAATTTTGATCAAGTTCCCTGGCTTTATTATGTCCAGAGCTCCACTTCAGCACAACAGAAGCAACATGGACGTATTTGCTTTAATTACTGCTCATTGAAAGTGACAAAGCAATCATGCCCTTGTGACTTTGCACATAATAATGTCTGAGCTGTGTGTGTGTGTGTGTGTGTGTGTGTGTGTGTGTGTGTGTGTGTGTGTGTGCGTGTGTTGATTTGAATGATGAATCCAGTACTTTTGACAGTATCTCATCATCCCCTGTTCCCACAATAAGCCTGACTCTCAGCTTTGCAGCTGGGACAAGTGCTATATAAAATTTCTAGGACAATAGACACCTACTTACAAGTACTCAGTACAAGTACTTATACATATTTGGGTATTTGCTAATACCAAGCACTGATATAAGTACCTAATATTAACTTTACAATTCTAACAATAACTTCCATGTGTCAATGTGTTTTATTTTCATCAGATTTCACTTTTATCACATTTTGTTATGTTGTGGCCTTGTGCTAAAAAAAAATTCAAGTTTTCCCCTATCAATCTGCACTTAATAGAAAATAGAATTTTAGACTTTTTGTCAAATTTATTAAACATGAAAAACTAAAATTTCACAATTTCAGACCCTTGGCTATGACCTTTGAAATTTAGCTCTGGGGGCTTCCCATTTCTCTGATCATCTTTGAGATGTTTCTAAACCTTGATTGGAGTCCATCTGTGGTAAATTCAGTTGATTGGACATGATTTGGAAAGACACACCATGCATATAAGACAATGCATATCCAAGCAAAAACTAAGCCATGAGGAGGAAAGAACAGCCTGAAGAGCTCAGAGACAGGATTGTGTGGAGGCACGAATCTGAAAAAAGACTACAAAAAATGTTCCACTAGATTGAAAGTTCCCAAGACCACAGTGGCCTCCATAATTCCTAAATGGAAAAAGTTTGGAACAACTAGAATTCTTTGTAGAGCTGGCCGCCCAACCAAACTGAATAATCGTGAGAGAAGGGCCTTGGTAAGAGAGGTGACCAAGAATCCAATGGTCACTCTGACTGAGCTCCAAAGACCCCCTGTGCAGATGGTAGAAACTTTCAGAAGGTCAACCATCACTGCAGCATTCCACCAATCTGGGTTTCATGGCAGAGTGGCCAAAAAACACATGAAAGCCCGCCTGGAGTTTGCAAAAAAGCACCATTTGGCCCTTTAGGTGCATTATTGAAAACTCCAGGCAGGCTTTCATGTGTCTTTTACTGAGCAGAGGCTTCTGTGTGGCCACTCTGCCATAAAACCCAGATTGGTGGAGTGCTGCAGTGATGGTTGACCTGATGAAAAGAAAGTTGGTTGCTGCTGTTTCCTGCTGCTAGCATTAGTAAACTGCACCCTGCTGGTTCTTCAGATGTTTTATCAAATTGCTTGTATTAAAGGACCTATTTTTCACTTGACAATTTAGCAGAGAATTGTTTGCAGTCGGGTTTACTTTTGTCATCATCACTTATCCTGACATATTTTCAAACTGCAGACATTGCTCCTCCGCCACTTACATGCTCAACTAACAAGAGGGTAACGTTACATTGCCGTAAAGCCAGTATCAGCCTGAGCCAAATTTTGCTGCTCACAACAGTCTTTTCTTTGTCTCATCAGAAATAAATCATCCCCTATTTGGCATCTGACCTGTTTCTCCTAAACCACCCTTAGGAGAAATAAGGAACAAAAGAAGAAATCAATCTAAGATTTGATAATTTGAGAATTTCAGAATAGGAGAAGCTTCTCTGAGATAAAATACACAGAGCTGGGACATGAATTTGATCAGTGAGACAAATTTCTTATATTCTGTCGGCTTATTTTTAAGTCATTCTTTTGGATCTTATTGTTATCTCAGGAGTTGATTATTTCAGATAAATAAAGAACAGTGCAGTGAGAGAAAAAGAAAGAGCATTTTAAGATCTTAAATTAGGATTGGATTGAGATAAGAGGAAAGCCTCTGAAAATGGGCAAAAAAAATGGCCAAAATCTCACATTTTTGTTAAATTGAGCTCAGTTATGTCTAGTAGAAATAGGCTGGCCAAAGAAGACCTTATTTTGAATTTTCCTTTCCTCTGAGGGGTGTGTTTGTATCAGAGTAGATCTATGAATATGAGTACAGTAAACTGGTATCAGTATCAGTGCATCCATAATTATATTTAAAATATGTGTTTGTAAAATACTTAGAAATGCAATCTATCCTTTAGTATGTACAGTGTATGTTTATCATGTGTATCAGAACAATATGAGACTAAATGGACATCAGTGCACGACTAAGCACTTTTTTAAGTCACTCTGGATAAGAACTTCTGCTAAATGCCATAACTGTAAATGTAAGCAAGACAATGGAATTATAAGGTTATACCCCAGTTGGTCATTAGCCAATTCCCACCTACTAGCTAGCTTGCTGTCTGCTGAGGATAGTGGTATGATACTTTTTCTATGTTTTCTGTTAGACCACTCAAGAGCCATAATTATAAGATATTGATTCATAAAGTACTTAACCTTAGTAAGGTCTGAGCAAAAATACATTTTTGTATTCATGCCTTTTTGTAATAATTTAAAAGTCTCTTGTTTTTATGTGAAATCTCTCACATTTGTGTGTACATAGCAGAAAAAGTGAGCGAAATAAACTTTATAACCTTCTAACATATAAGGTTAAGCAGAAAAAAATAACAGTGCAAAACAAATCTAAGGAAATTGTCCAATGTGAAAGTGAAAGAGAGCATGGTGAAATAAGTAATAAAGTCACATTAAGGGAAAATAAACAATAATGTAAAGCAAGGAACTTCTAAACATAAGGATAAGGAGACTAGATTGTATCTGACCTGTACGTTTTACAATTTTATAATGTGCTTTTTTATTGCAGGAGGAACCATTTGTCATGGTGTCCGAGAATGTGTTGGGGAAACCCAAAAAGTATCAGGGATTCGCTATCGACGTTTTGGATGCTCTCTCTAATTACCTCGGCTTCAAGTATGAGATCTATCTGGCTCCTGATCACAAATATGGCAGCCAACAAGCTGACGGAAGCTGGAATGGTCTAATTGGAGAGCTGGTGTTCAAGGTGAGACATTACTCAGAAAATCAATCCAACAAGGATTTTAGTGTGCTAAAAAAACAAAGCCCAAATCAGCTTTGTTGAGTAATATAGGTGTATACTATTATCTTGGTGTTGAGTCTCCAGAAAAATGGTACAGACTCCCTTCACGTGGATGAACCCAGAGCTGAAATCTTTTCCACAAGCCAGTAAACACAAAGGTAAAAATATTTCAGCAGTCAGGGGTCCTCTGACTCATTTTCAGGGCCATTACCCAGCACCACATGCTGCTTTCCATTCTGCACTTTTGACAGTATCTCTTCCGTGCCACTATCCACTCTCAGCTGTCCCTGCTGCAAGCCTCTTTCTGAACTGGACAGCCAGAACATAGTTTATCAAAATTTGCAGCAAGAAAAATACAGTGAGCACATTGTTTTGAAGAAACTTGAAATCTGTGTGATTTCCTTTATCCTTAGCATTTTGCTTTATTTGTCTAGCTTAAACTAGTAATTTGGCTTGCTCTCAGGTTGTTTGCTGTATGTCAATAACAGAAAGGTGAGAATTAAGTGAGCTATTCTTCGAT
Organism: Scorpiodoras heckelii; assembly: GCA_028566435.1. Classification (NCBI taxonomy): domain Eukaryota; kingdom Metazoa; phylum Chordata; class Actinopteri; order Siluriformes; family Doradidae; genus Scorpiodoras; species Scorpiodoras heckelii. Next base: position 2,954,918 of record JAOVVH010000038.1, read on the forward strand.
AGTATTCATGTCCTTACATCAGGGAACATTGACACGAAATCAGTTGCTTGTCATAGTTTATCATAATATGTTCTCTCCATGTTTTTATGGGTCTCCTGTAGGTTCTGCAGTTTCTATGGAGAGGAATTCATGCCAAATTGAAAAGTAATCACCACGGTGACAAAATGTGAAATGCAATGCACATAGTGTATTGCTTATTCATAGTGACATACAAGGTGTGTGAATGTGTGTGCATGGTGGCCTACAAAGGACTGACATCCCATACTCCTCCCAGTGTTTCTGGGATGGGCTCCAGGTTATACCTTTACATTTACTTGGCAGATGCCCTAATCCAGAGTGACTCACATTTATCTCATTTATACAATTAAGCAGTTGAGGGTTAAGGGGACTTGCTTAAGGGCCTAGCAGTGCTGGGATTTGATCTCACGACCTTCCGATCAATAGTCCAACATCTTAACCACTGAGCTACGCTGTTCCCATTCATTTACCCTGACCAGAATGAAGTAGTTACTGGAGATGAATGAATTCAGTTCTGTTATTCAACAGTTGCAGCATTCCCCATTTGCATGGAGTGGAGTCTGCACGTTCTCCCAGTGTTTGTGTGGGGTTCCTCCAGGAGCTCCAGTTTCCTCCCAAAGTCCAAAGACATGCAGTCAGGAGAATTGGAGATACTAAATTACCCCAGATTTGATGGTGGGGGGTAAATGTGTCTATCTGTGCATTTGTGCCCTGTGATGGACTGGTGATCTGTCCAGGGTGTTTCCCTGCCTTCTGCCCAGTGACTGCTGGGATAGATTCCAGCATCCCCTGTGACCCAGTAGTAGGATAAGCAGCTTAGATAATGAGTAAGAGTGAATGAACAGCTGCAGCATAAAAACTGACTGCTTCTTTTCAGTCCATTAAACTGTTGAGAATATAAAATTGTAATACTGGAATATAAATGACCTTCAGTTGAAATCATTATTAATGCAGCTAATTAATGCCTGCATCTAAAATCTAAATCTAACCTCATTAACCAAAAGGAAACTATTTGGCTCTTTTAGTTTGGTTTTGCTTTTTTTGTTTGTTCATTTGTTTTTGCTTTTTTTGATTGTTTTCTGTGTGGGGACCTGCTAAATGAGAAAACTGTGATATTTGTATCCTTGTGGGTAAATTTGGTGTCCCCCCTTTCTTTGTGGTAAAGTATGCAAGCTGATGATTTTATCCTTCTACCCACAATTAAATCACAGCTGACTAAACTTGCTAATTTCATGGTCTGATAGGCGAGCTAAATGCATAAACAGCCTGAAATGGTCATTTTTTTGACATATTAAACCTGTTCATAGATTTGAGGTTCTAAACTTGCCTAGCTTAAGTGAGCACCCTTTCTGTTTGTTTTTTGTTGTGGTTGTTGTTGTTTTTTTTTTACATAAGTTTGAGAAGCAGTTTGCTAGTGATATGTTTGGGCCAATTTACAGAATCATTATGAAGCAGACCAGATGTGTTCAGATGTGCTTAGTGAGCTCAGGAGAAGCGTGCACAGGATTCCAGTCTTGCATGCAACGTGATAAAATGGCTATCATTATGACAGATGCAATGCAGAGAACATTTCTGGAAAAGTAGAAGTGTCCCACATCTCTGTCAGTTAAGGAAATCAGTGAAATGAGAAACCATAATGTGAGAGAAGAAGTGGAAGAGTGAAATAAAATAAAGGATACCTATTTGCCTGTTATAGCAATAATGCTACATAGTGCTTGTGCATCATGTAGCAATGTCGTTTTGCCTCAGGTTTAACGGATTTTCACAATTAAGTATATTAAGTGCATCAAGGTCCATGTTTACATAAATAGGCCTATTATGCTAAGTTCATCAATGTCCATGTTTACATAAATAAGCCTATGGGCAGTTCTATATTTAAGTGGGCACATTTTATCTCTTTAGCCAGTGATTCATCCAGTGACTCTAATGCCATGAGTAGGTATAAATAAAAGCACAGGAAGTGTACAGCACTACAACCCTGTGCATACACAAAGGTCATCCAGCTCTTCCTCTCATCTCACAGTGGCCACTCTGTCTAATGAGTGTCATCCAGGTGAGGTTCAACACTGGCCCACTGATAATGAAAATGGACACTCAGACATGCACAGGTGGCTAATGATTCTTGACAGAGCCGTTTATACCAGACCCTATAGGCTCTGTTCTTCCTGTCTGCATGCTTGACAGCACAGAATGTTTCAGAACTAGAGAAAAAAATAATAAGATGCTGGTTTGCATCTGAGCACTGTAAATACAATTTCCATTCAGCAGCAGTCAATATATCCTCTAGCTAAAATGTAGGCTCCCGTGGTTGGTTGTTTGCTTTTCAATCTGTTATTGAGTTATTTATTGTGGTGAGGAAAAATAAGTCCCATGCCCTGGCACTTCTCTTGATGTGACGTGGGGGAAATTGAAATGATTATAAAACAGTGAACAGTATGTAATTTGTGTGTCTTAGCCACAGTATATAAAGGTGTATTCTCTCTCTCTCTCTCTCTCGCTCTAGACAGATAGATAGATAGATAGACAGAGACACACAGACAGACAGACAAAAAGATATATTATTATTATTATTGCTGTTGTTGTTGTTGTTATTATTATTGTTAGGCAATGTCACAGTTAATAGCAAATTAGGGTATAAAAATCCACTGCATAAAAATGAATAAAATAATACACACACATAACCCCTTCTCTCTATTGGTAAACAGACACACAGAAATATATAGTGTGTAATTTTTATTATTATTATTATTATTATTATTATTATTATTATTATTAGGTAATGTTACAGTTAATAGCAAATTGGGGTTTTAACAAATCCATTGCATAAAAATGAATAAGATAATATACACACATAAAACTCTCTCTCACACACACTTCTCTCTACAGATAGACAGACAGACAGACAGAAAGATAGTGTGTTATTATTATTATTATTATTATTATTATTATTATTATTATTATTATTATTATTATTATTAGTGCTACATCTACTAGCAAATTGGGGTTTAAAAACCCCATTGCAAAAAATAAATAGTAAAATGTTTAAAAGCACTTAGACAGTCTGGACTTAGTTTGGATGTATGTGTAATATTTGTATTTATTTTTAAGGCTGTGTGCATAAACCGCAGTATGTTTGTGCTCCTATAGAGAGCAGATGTGGGGATCTCAGCGCTGACCATTACGCCTGAACGAGAGAGCGTAGTGGATTTCACCACACGCTACATGGACTACTCAGTGGGCGTGCTGCTGAAGAAAGCTGAGCGCACAGTGGACATGTTTGCCTGCTTGGCACCCTTCGACCTGTCACTGTGGGCGTGCATTGCTGGCACGGTGCTCCTCGTGGGCACGCTGGTGTACCTGCTCAACTGGCTCAACCCACCACGCCTGCCCATGGGCTCCGTGTCCTCTACCACTCTCTATAACTCCATGTGGTTTGTCTACGGCTCCTTTGTTCAGCAGGGTGAGTATGCTGACTTGTTCTGCTTAGTGCTTGGTGGGTGGGTGTTGTTTATTTTTGGAAAATCAAAATAGGCCAGACCATTATCAACTGTGCAGCATTTTAGGGTTAGTTACAGTATCTGTGACTCTCCTCCTAATGACTGAAGGGAGGTTAAATTTCAATCTTCAAAATATTTCTGCTCACAGTATGTAAACTTTTTAAGTAAAGAGCAGACAGTCACTATATAT
>JAOVVH010000038.1:3064585-3076770 GCA_028566435.1 Scorpiodoras heckelii
ATTTGTTGTCACATCCTGATCATGAATGCATAAATTGATACACATACACATTTGAACCTTCTGCACAAAAAAAAAGAAAAAAAAAATTTTTCAGAGTACTTGTTTGTTTCTGTGCTGTACCCTGCTGAAAAGCAAAGTCCCTGCATTTCATAGGAGATAAGAAGAGTAGGAGTCTGGAAAAAAAGGGCTTGGACTCTCTTGGGACATCAGAACAAAAGCTAAAACTAGGCCGTACTCTCCATCTGCTGCAAGTCTGAGCAACAAGCAAAGAGTATGAGAGAGTGAGAGAGAGAGAGCGAGAGATAGAGAGAGAGAGAGAGAGAGAGAGAGAGAGAGAGAGAGAGAGAGAGAGAGAATGGCAGGGAGAGATAAGATGCACTGAAGGTGGAAGTCACACCACAGGAGGAGCCAGAAGTTCATCTTCACATATCCTCTGACACATCTAAACCCACGTCTTAAGCACCAGGTCCAGGTCCAGTGCATCATTTCCAGCCCAAACAGGTTTCATTGGGCATCTGTTGCTCTTCCAGTAACAAAAGGACTATTTGGATCTTAATTTGAAGAGGCAGCATAAAACTTTAATTTCATGTGGCATGAAAGCACTCTATGTGCACCTGTGAATAAACCACAGAGGTAAAAAAAAAAAAAAAAGAAGCTGGTGCCTTTTTAGGAGGATCATTATCTGAGCAAGCAGAGAAAATAATAGAAAATGTCACATGAGATGATGGCATGAATAATGCATAAGCTTTTCACAGCAGTCTGTAGCCCTTGACGATGCATATCAGTGTAGAATAGTCAACAGTGTAACAGTGTAACATATGAGTGTAGAAGTCTTCTTATATGACGTTTTTCCAGTGTTTGCTACAAATAATATATGGGGGTTTTTTTTATCTACATAATGTTCATCCAAAAATAGCACAGAAGTTTTGTGGCAATACATATTAACAAGTTTTGTAAAGTCAATAATACAAGCCTTACTAAAAGCCATAAATATAGCGGCAGCAGATGCAAGTTGTATCAAAGTGTGAAATTATACTTTCAACTGTATTTTAAATCTTTTCTTACAAGTCTTTCCTAAACAAAGCCTTTAACTGTAGTGTAAATATTAGCCTGCAGCATAAGGAGAAAGGAAGTATGAACTGTTTATTAGACAGCATTGTTCACTTGTCTTTCTTCACAGTGCCAAAGGAAAACTAAGAGGAATACAGCACAGCTCTCTCATCTTTGTTCCTCCCCAGGCCGACCTTTTGTGTCTGCGAAATGTTCAAAGCAAATGTACCTAGACCAACATGAGGCTTCTTCGGTAACCATCCCATTCAGAAGCTCACAATGGCAAGGCCAATTATAACGTCGTTCAATGGCCTCTGAGTCTCAGTTACATTCATTGCAAGGATATGGATGTGTGTATATGTATAGGAAACACCTCGACTGTAGGGGTATTTATGCTTTACGGCGACTTCCTCACAGCTTGGATTACGCCCAGCACGATGCGCCACTTCTGAGGTGTGAGGGATGAGTGTGGCTACTGTTGGTGGGTCATTATTTTTAGACACTTACACCTTAGAACATAAAAGTGACCTTTTGTTTAAAAGAAAAGGTTGATATCAGAATGGGTCTGCATATTAGAGCATAAATCTGTAATAATTGCAATTGATAGGTATAAATAATTGACCTGCTCCACTTGTTGTCATGCACTTAAATATGGTGACTCTATGATCATCTTCCTATGTACTAATTAAAGGTTCAGACTGGATATATAAGTATGTCAGAAGCGTATGCAAACTGAGAGCATAGAAACCATTAAAATTTATTTTTTATTTGTAAAACCCACAATTGCACCAATAATATTAGTTGCTATCAGTTATACATTCTATGTTAAGTCTCTTTTTTATGTTTTTTTTAAATACTATACACACTATACACTGGCCCAGACAGTACTAGACAGCAACAAACATAATATAATTCTCTTAATGTGTCTCTCTTAAATGAATTAATACATCAAAAATTTTCAGAAGAACATAGATAATATAGATGCTCCATGATTCTGAGCCCTCTCTGGTCCTGCTGCTTGGAGCCTTGAACTCATTTAATTCTAGTAGGATTGGAAAGAGCTGTCAGTCCCACCCACTCACCTGTGAAGGCCCCACATCTATTAAAGGACTCTTGCCCCCATTGTACAGTGACTGAGCAGATAATATTTCACCTGCTAGCCCCACTCTAGGGTTGGATACTGTATATTGTTAGGATTTTTTCCTACTCTCTCTCTCTCTCTCTCTCTCTCTGGCTCTCTCTCTCTCTGTCTCTCTCTCTCATTTTTTTCTGCCCTCCTTTCACGGCCACTGAAAGCCTCGGTTGGTGCAGGTCCCCTGAGACCCCCACTCTCAGGTATCCTGTGGGCGGAGTAAAGGGGAGCGGGTCAGGCAGGGAGAGACAAGGGTATCACTTTCAGGCCAGTGCAAGACAAGCAACCACCCCCCAACCTTCTACCACCCACCCCTCACTCGCACAATTAGGGGTACACGTCTCATTTCTCCTCTCTATTCCCTTTGTTTAGACCTTGGACATGTATCTCAGACAATGTAGAGTTACAGAAAAGCAATTTTACAAATCGAAAAACAACAAGAGGGGCACCGGTTGGAAGCTGCAATCTGATCTGTGATCAGTTTAGAGGTTTTCATTACAGCAGTAAAGGTTGAGATTTGCATAGAGAAAGCTGGTCACAGATCACTCGGAAATGGTACAAAAAGGAACCTAGGAACCAAACCAAAAAGGAACCAAATAGGAGTCACATCTACACTCTCATGGGCTGTTTTGTAACGTCACTTAATATTATATGACAGATTTCAACAACACATAGCTGTTGAGTACCAAGTAGTATTGTGTGTGTTTTTGTAAAGGTGACTCATGATTATCAAAGAGACTCATAAACTCATAGAAATAAATGTTGTGTGGAAAATCTATTATGTTCAGTCGTATGATGACTCAGCTATTAGTTATCACAGTAATATTAGTCCAGTGAGTGTCAGTGCCTGGGGGTGTTCTTAAAATAAATGCCCCTGTCTCTGAACCAGTGTACACCAAAACACTAACACAAAGCTACTTCTTTTCTGCATTATGTTTGCTCATGGACAGCAGGTAATATGAGTAATTAGTGCACAGAAATCCAAGTAATTAGTTAACAAGGCTAACTTCTCAGAATCAATTAATCTTACACGCCACACTTTTACAGCCCACACAATCCCACAGTCAATTAGACATTTTGCTTTGTTATTTAAGTGTGTTATTGTGTAATAATCTTATTAAATAATCTTATTAAAAGACATTAGATCATTAATTATAAAATCAAATTTAAAATCAAATTTGCATAAACTAAGGTATATACAATTATTTTAGTTACTGGGATTAAATGTAATCAACTAAATGCATGCATGAGGGAAAGCCCTTAGTGTTTCCCACATGTTTTTGCCTATCTACATTATCAAGCAGGTTAACCTTTACATTGCTTGATGTCATATCATTAAGTCCAATCCACATTCACCAGTTCGTTCCCAGATTAGTTCTGCTTCACTGCATGTCAATCAATCAGTTATCAGAGTCCCCCCTTTAGTTACAAAGAGAGAGTAAAACAAAAACACAGTCCCTCACAGCCTTATTTACCTATCAAAGGGGCATTGAGGCTTCAAAATTGCAAACAAATATAGTGAAAAGTTTTCATTTACCTTTTTTAATCTGATATAAATATTCTCTAATAGCTTGGATTAGCTATTACTCTTTTGATTCTGCCAGACTGATCATGGCAAAACATTTTTCAGACATATTTCTGTTGATTTTTCTGTATGTTTTTGTCTTGTCACAGAATACACCCATATTCATTGTCTAGTTTTATCATAAAAGTAAACTTTTCTGTAGATAAATTATCTTTAAAAAAAATCCTTTTATAACCCAGAGACCAAGAGAACTTCTACTTTTACATGCAACTATGTGTTTCAGAAAAGTAAATAGTGTACAATTTTTATTGCACTGTTTGGATTCATTTGAATATGCTTTCAAAACATTCTCAGAGGAAAAAGGTTGTTTTGTTGCTCTCTGATCCCTCTTGTCCCCTGATGCAAAGACACTCACTTGAATAATCCCTCTCTCTTGCTCCATGTCCCCCACCCTAATCTAAAAGTGTGCACTTTGGGGATGAGCATGTGATGCAAACACTCTGCGCTCTGCCAGAGAGACAGGGGCAAAAAACAAAATGGCACAGCTAACAAAAGGGTCTGTATCCAGGCCGGGCCCAGCCATTGTCCCACACGGGGCCCGCCATCGAATGTGAGACGATCAGGCTCCCCCCCTCCCACTAGGCTAGAGGAACCTAATAGGAAATCAAAGTTCTCAGGGAGAATGGGCCGAGCTCAGAGTTCCTCTCCCTTGGGTCTCGCTGAAAGAGGAGTGAAGAAAGAGCTCTTGCGGGCCCGCAGAAGGTTAATGCAGTGGATAGTCTTTCTGTTGCCTGCCTCTATGAGCCCCTAAGTCTCCTTCTGTCTGTTAGGATGGACATCCTCCTACTATGGCATGAAAAGTCTACTTCTACCTCTGCTCCTAAGCAAACAAATGTGGCCAAGTGTTGCATGTGTCACTGAAGTTCATTCGTTCAAGTATTTGTTCGAACATGAATGTGCATTCTAAAAAGATTTTCCTTAGTAAAGCTCAGATTATCACTGTTTAAAATTTGACATAACTGCATATGCCTGCAGACATGTATGAGAGTGATGTATTGTAGTAGTATGTGTGTGACTCAATATTCTTCTTGGGGGGTGATAAGTCAGAGGTCAAGGAGCAAGTTGAGTGGAACATGTGAAAAAAAGCAAATAATGTGGTGGATGAAGCTCTGTTAACCATCTTAAACACTGGTGAAGCCCTGGGACATAGTGCTAAAAGTGGATTGCCAGAGGGGAGCGTTTTTAGCACAACACAGTCTCCGGGCCCCTGAGTCTTTTTCTGGGTTAGCTGCTGGAGAACAAGAGCTTTTTACAGTTCAGATTCTTAGAAGGTGTTGGATGACTGCAGTGTCACAACCAACAAAACCATTTGAAAACAAAGTGGACCAGTGAATACGGTGCTGCAATGCGATCCCGAGTCTTTTATGTAGCTGGAGAAAATGTCTCCTCAGAAGCAATGAAGAGAGACACCATTTAATTCTGCATATTTAGACCCTTTTAAGTGCATGCTTCAAAGGTGACCATGTTATCTGTGGAGGAGCTCTGTTACCTCACAGACTGAGGTGGTCCCGCCCTCAAATCTGATTGCAACGCTCTGCCTTTTATCTCATGAGCCGAGTCCACGCAGCACTCCTTGGCACACTTCAAATCTGTCTAAATCTGCATAGTGAATGTGTAATATGAATGATTTTACTAGGTATGTTTCTATTTGAACATTTTGTATTATTTTATCCTTTGACAACTTTAAGGGAATGTTTCTAAAGATTCTTTCATTCTGTTTATTAGGGTTTTTTTAACATCATATCAGCACCAGTGGCTATTCATGACAGACACAAGGTTACATCGATACATATGTTTTTCACCAGTACTCAAGTTCAACTTCAAACACAGTCAGGGACAATGTTGTATGTCCAATTCACCTAACATGTATTTGGACTGTGGGAGGAAACCGGATTACCCAGAGTAAAAAAAAAATATGGACATGGGGAGGACATGCAGATTCCACACAAAAAGGACCCAGACTGTTCCCACCTGGGATCAAAACCAGTACCTTCTTGCTGTGAGGCAGGCAACAGTGCTACCCACTAAGCCATCGTTCCACCTTGTTCTGAAAGTCTAGGCAGACAAAGAAGCAGCTGTTTTATGAAAGAATTTGATTAAAAATTGAATTAAATGATCAGATATTTAATAGAATATATATTTAGATATTATTAGTATTAATATATATGTATATTTCTGTCTGTGTAAGGTAACCTGAACCTGTATAAATCACACTGCAGGTCATTAACACGACATATGCAGTGGTGCACCCATTCAGATGAAATAAGTCAAAATGAACGGTGATTTTAGATACAACACAAGACTGTAAGCTTGTATACAATCTGGCAGCATACAGTGGTGATCTTGTATCCTACTGGTCTGTACTGATGAGACTGACAGTGATGTGACTACTCTTTACACTTTGCCTCTTATCATCAATTCCTTGTCAATCAGCTAGTTAATTACTGCGTCTGCCACAGTGTGAAAGCCTGTGGTGGGATCTTTGACCCATGGGTTATGTCGCCCATCTCTTTCAGTGGAGCTACTGTGAGTGACACAGAGCTACAGATCACCACTGACCACCTGCCAGAAAACCTTGTGTGTAAAACTCCTCTTTATAAATGGTGATTGATACATGACTACATTTATATGTATGTGTGATGCTTGCTTGTAGGAGAAAGGGTACAATGTCATCAAGGTCAAGAGATGTGTTTGTGCAGTGGTAACTACTCAGAGATACTCAAAGCTAGACCTCTGGGACTCTAGTCTAGCATCCAAACAATGGGGCTTCCTCAGTAGGGGGCCTTTGACTGCCTATGACTGAGGCATGGAGCGGAAAATAACACACTGACATGTTTCATTAAGCTTGTTAAGACTGCCGTACACACCCCTCTTTGTCACAAAACTGCAATAATGTGACTAAATTGACCAGCCTTTTTGGCCTATTTATTTATATGAATAAATAAAGCATAATTTATTTATTTATGATATTAAATTATGATATGGGAAAAGTAACATTAAAACTGAATTTTGAATTAAAGAAAAAGTTTGATTAATCTAAATGAAAAAACATAGTGAACAATCCCAAAATGCTATTTTACACATTGTATACATTTGTTCCTGCATATAAATCTGATAGGCATTACATAACATGCATCAGTATTACAGAAAGCTATAGCAACTCCCCTGCAAGCAAGAAATGACCAAACTGCCACCTACATACAGAAGCACTGAAACGCAATATTTTCAAATGAAGAACAAACACATTTATTACTAGCTTGCCTCATCTACACAAGGACTCCATGAAGCAGGGACATATCTGCAATAACATAATCCACCACAAAAATCACACTCCCTACAGTCCCTGGGAGAGCAGTAATGACATTACCAATGACATAACCAACCTGTATCTATGTTGAAGGCGAGAAAATGTAGCAGCTAACTAAATAAGTTATAATACGAGAATGAAAATTAAAATGCCATCGGTTCGAGCCAAGATGAAAGATAGAGGGTAAAAGAAAGCCTTTAAAAATAGATTGAGTTAGTGTGACTGAAATCACATCACTAAAGACTTGCCCTCTCACAGCAAATTTGATCCCAAGCAATAACTGCAGCTTAAGAGATTTCTTGGTGGGTAGTCGGTAAAATTCAAAAGTCCACTGTGACTATGGGGACAGGGAATGATTGGATTAGTGGGTAGAGCAGGAAGCTGACCACTGGGGAGGCATACTGATCAGAAAGGGAGAGAAAAGGGATGACTGGCAATTCCACATCTCTGCCTAGGGCTGAACACAATGTCTCTCGGCAGGATCTCTAGATAAACCTTTGCTAAATCCAAGAACATTTTAGCCACTCTTTAATATGGAAGTGCTTCTGTAACTATATTGTGCTGAGCAAAGTTTGAAACATCTTCATATAATTTTATTTAAAAGGTAACCACTATTGTGCTTAATGTGTCTAAATATGTGTTTTCTTCAAAACAGAGTCAGGATCTTCCAACAGAAAATTATACTAAATTGTCAATTCTTGGGATTGAACCAACACAGGTGAGTTTCAAACACTTAGGGACTTGAAATCCAATTAAGACATCATAGTGTCTTTGTTACTAGTGTAGAAATAAAAATTCTTTGTAGTATGTTGTTTGTAAAAGATACAATTTGTAAAACACATATACTGTATAATTTGGAAAACAATCTTTAGAGCTTTTAAACTTCACTCTTTATTCTCATGACTCATCAGTGGATCCAGACTTATATTTATTCATCACATACTTTTCCAATTATTTCAGTTATTCAATAATTCATAATGGTTAGCACTTGATATTTTTTTTAACATGCTTTAATAGATTTTAGAGATACATATTTAGAGCCACACTATATGGCCAAAAGTTTATGGACACCTGACAATCACACACATATGAGGGCCTTCCTCAAACTGTTGTCACAAAGGTGGACACACAATTGTACTGGATGTCTTTATATGCTGTATAATTACAATTTACCTTCACTGGAACTAAGAGGCCCAAATTTGTTCCAGCATGCTCACTGAATGAGCGGAAATCCTCACAGCCATGTCCCACAATCTACTGATGTCCTGGAAACACAGAGGAAGTTATGACTGCAAAGACGGGAACTAAATCTGAAATGGGATGCGCAGCAAGCACATGTGGATGTGGTAGTTAGGTGTCCACATACTTTTGGCCATGTATTGTTTATTTTTCTTTTCAGAGAGATGCATGCCCCGGCTCCTTTTTGCTTCTGATTTTAACTTGATTCTTAAATTGTAAATATATAATTACAGTTACATACAGTATACAGTTCATACAGGCTTTTAAAGACAAGTTTAATTCTCAAATTTAGAATATATCCCAACATAATAGTGAAAGACTCTAAATGACCTCAAAGACAAGAAGAACACCTTTGACCTCTGTGAACTTAGATTACTTAAAATGTAAACTGATCAGTAGAGTCTGATAGTATGTAGAGTTGAGTGAGGATGAAAGGTGAAGTGCAGTGGCTCTCCAGTCTACGGGGGCCTCCTTGAGCTCCCTGTGAACCCTGGTGTCCTAAGTCCCCTTCTCTGATTTCTTTCTGACAAATTGTCTTATCGGACCTGTGGCTGATTGGGTGAATAAAAACATGACCCTGGCTGGGATCATCCTGACATTCACACAGGCATCATGGGAACAACTGATGGGACAGATAACACGAATCACTGCAGCCAGTGGAGTGGCTAACAAGCAGCCATCAGATGTTCTTTTCATGCACACCGCAGAAGGGGACTAACGGCCAGAAAGACACTTGGAGGTAGGGGTGGGCTACTGGAGAAGGGGGAAATGCAGCGAAGTAACTTTTAAGGTCTGCATCATTGTTTGCTGTTAAGAGCCGTGGCCTTTGTCCTGGGGAGCTGGAGGAGAGGAAGGTGAGGCAGGGAAGGCTGGAGATAAGTAATTCTGATTCATGCTCCACTACTCCTGCAGGAGCCAGTGGGGACAGAGGGACAGAGGAAAACAGAGAGTAAGAGAGCAATGGAGTCATAGACACAGTGGCGGCTTTGTGACAGCAATGGCCCCCTGGTTAAGAGTGGAGAGAGAGAGAGAGAGAGAGAGAGAGAGAGAGAGAGAGAGAGAGAGAGAGAGAGAGAGAGAGAGAAGAGAGCAAGAATCCATTGGTGGTGTAAGAAAAAAAGGCTCAGAAAGGTGGACATGCTTGGGAAGATTCAAAGTGCACCTTGAGGATACTAAGATTGTTGGCAGAGAGACCTGAGCACTCAGAGGTGGAAAGAGATAGAGAAGGTCAGAGGAAAGGGGGTGGACAGAGTGGATGGGTGACGGTACCAAGTCTAGCTAAATATGTGAGCTTAAGTTACATACAAGCAATTAAATTTTTTTATGGTGTGTCAGATGGAGTTAAGCAGATTTGCACTACTTTCTGTTCTAGTGACTGAACAGAAAATCACACCTTTCAACAAGGGCACTAGCATGAAGTTGTCACTCTATTTCCAGAGGCAGGTTGCAGAGAAAATACTACTTAATAACTAATGCACTGTACATAGATAAGTATCATTTTATGAATGGATGGGTCATTCTGTTATGCTTCCTTAATAACTGTGCAGTTACACTGTTATAACTGCATAGACATGCATGAACAACCTTTCATATATTATCCTACCAGGTAGTCATTGGATTATGCTGATATCTGACTCATACCACTGTCCGAGCACAATAACGATCATTTGAGGTGCATTTCATAAGGAGGTCATTGTTACCACTGTAACCACTGAATTCAACCCAAATAACTATTGTGTGTTTACAAAGATAAATCAATCACTTTATAAACCTGTTATTGCATGTGGACTTCTTTGGCAGTGAAAGCATCTGACTGAGAGACAAAGATCGATCACACGCACGGGGGGGGGACTCTGGAAGCCATGATGGGAGGCCACGCTGGGAGAGGTCATGTCAGACATCGGCCCCCACAGTGGGCTGAACCTCCTCTGCTGTGGCTGTCACCACCCCCCCGCAGTGCTTGTCCCACTCTGACCAACCCCACCAGTCCGCATCAGTGGGGTGGTAGTGAGGGGACTCATCTCTCATCACCCCCCTGTCTGTCTGGCTGCAGGTCTCATCCATCCCTGATCTTGTCAGAATTGTCTGCTTCACAGTTCGAATAGCCCTGAATGCACTAGAGTAATTTTGTCATATTACTATCTAATTGCTTTGTTAACTCCCAATTCAGAAAGTTAGCATTTTGTATGAAGGCTACACAAAAATGTAGCCATTAAATGCTAAAACCAAATGCTAATTTGTCACATAATGTCACATGATTGAGTAGTCAGTCAAAATGAATGCATTCTCTGCTGTCTAATGGGTTGCGTAAAAATAATTACCAGCTTTTAAATTTAGCCCTGTCTTTGTATTTAACAAACTCATTCCTGTTTCACTTTTGAAAGTAAAATACCAAGAGATCATGGTTAGAATACAAATTCAGTGAGCTACTTCACATTACGTCTCCCAAAACTTTCATGGGTTAATATAACCTTTATCAATTTAACGAATATAATGATGATAATAATAATTTCAGCAATTACTCATATATTGACATCTTAGTTTTGATTCAAATCTTCCCATCTTTCATCCCTTGGGAATTCCCACAGTATATAAGCATCGGTATGACACAAAGAGGAGACCTAGTGAGGAGGTGCACATTCTCTTCCCACACTGCCTTTTACCCCTGGAGATTGTCAGATCCCCCACATCAACCGTAGCAGCCCCCTCCCTCCTCCTACTCTCCTTCATTTCTGGTTCATTGTGGTCTGATTTAATTAAAGTCCCCAGCAGCACCATCCCGGGCCTCCGCCCCGCCAGGGTACGACCCCTCACTGGACTGTAGGGAGCAGTTTACTGTGGACACACATACAATATTCTCACACTTGGAGTGCACTGTCATGTTCTCACTGTCCTGACTGGGCAACATGGAGCCTATATACATGCGTTTAACCCACCTCCATGCCACTATTACATATTCTATACTTATATGAGTAATAGAAAGCTATGCTAATGTTTTGACATGGACAACTATTATATAATTTACCTCTCAAAAAATCTGATGCTCATAAATAATCATCATACTTGGTGAGTTAGGACACTTAACACCCCTTCCAAGTGATTGTAGCCATATTTTGTGCAGTCAGTACCACTTATATTGATCATTTAAGTAATCACTATCACTTATGTTTAATTGCTAATTTCACCAGCATGTCAGCATCATTCATTCCCATCATCTATTTGTATCCCTGATCATTTTAAACCCTGCCTTGACAGCTGTTAGAAAATATATGATGGATGTATAGTGAGACAATAGTGATTAATTTTTGATGATCTTGCTGCAGGATGGGGGCTGCATTGTGTTTTACAGATTGGGGGGGTGACATCCCAGACATGTTGCCACAGTGATAAGGTAGTGCCCGCCGCCGTCGGGTCTCGGACATGGAGCCATGGAGACTGGATAGTGACACAATTGGAGACTGGATAGTGACACACTTAGGGACAAGAATAGAGAAACAGCATTTAGCTTCCTTCTCCTCGCTTCCAAAATAATTCACCTTATACTTTGCTCTTATTTAGTCCTGGTCTCACCTTGGCCCTGGACACACAACATTTCATTCCACCGTGCACATGTCTATGAACTGGAAAGCAGTAATTACTGGATTTATTATGATCTGATTTTTGTGCTCTGATCATGTTTTAACAGCTTCCTACAAATAATTTGAAACACATTTTTGTGTAATGCTAGCATCATGGTCAAACGTCAAATTTACATATGCAAATAAATACACTAAATAATATTCAGAGCATTGATATCAAACATTTCAGTGTAACTTATAATCTTATAATCTTATAATTATAAACTTTCGCCCACTTTTTTTTACATCTACACT
>JAOVVH010000038.1:3076870-3088917 GCA_028566435.1 Scorpiodoras heckelii
CAAACATTTCAGTGTAACTTATAATCTTATAATCTTATAATTATAAACTTTCGCCCACTTTTTTTTACATCTACACTGCAGATGTGTTTCACAAAAGCCTGTTGTACATCTATGGCTATCTGTATGCTCATTTGTATTTCTGTATATTTATTTAGATATATCAGTCCTAGGCTATAAACTTTATTCTGAAGCTTATCTGGAGAAATAAGATGCAAAAAAGCCTATGAGGGAGTCATGATTTGGAGACCTGCTGTGAGAGGTCAGAAGTCTGATCAACCTTAGTGTCAGAGTGTCCATTGTCTGTATGGCACTGGTGTAAGTTATAGGTGTCTCCATAGAGACAAGCAAGGGCCGACGGAGTGGCGGCAACATAGGTCAGTTAGTACAACTAAGAACTGTACAGAGGGCTGAATATACTTTCTTGGCTCAAGTGCAGTTTGGCGCTGTTGGTAATGACAGCGATTACTCCAAATATTTGTGCCAAAAAGAGTGTGTTTATATATTTGGTTCCCAGACTAAACATAAACAAAAATAAGATTAATCATAACTTGCTTTGTAAATCCATTCAAGCATTTAATAATTTGCTTGTTTGTTTTTTTTTATTAAACTAAGGCTAAACTAACATTTGTCAGGGTTAATATGGGCTTATCTGGCTTTATAATTATTTTCTTTATAAGTATTATCTCAACTTATTTTTCTTATGATCTTGGTACAACTAAGTTAATTTCTGAGGAGGTTTTTGTTGGATTGTTTTTGTTAATAAACAGTGATTAAGCAGGTAAACACGTCACAGACAAGCAAATTTAATTTTACCTCAATAACCTTCATGAAAATTGGTCAAAAGAGTACATCTTTAGTTATAACCACTTTTAAATGTCAGGCTAGAACAGATTTTTGCCTGTTTTTAGCCTAAATTTTTTAATGCTCTGGAAAGCTGGTTTGGTTGGAGTCCATTTCTGAAACTCCTTTTGCAGGCGTGAGAAAGGCCAATGAAACCCATTTCAGTTCAGCATCTTGGATGATTAGCAAATGAAGGCATCATAACCCCTTTAAAAATGCTCTGATACATTTGAGATGCAGTGGCCACTACATACACCTTTGGCATAGCCACTGTCTAGCTGGCTATCATACTAGGAACCTGGCATTGCACTAAATCTAAACGATGCAGTGTACAACAATCACAGAAGTCTTCATCTGAGAGCATACAAGGCCCACATACTAGAGACTCTTGAAGTCAGGAGTGTTTGCTGGACTGCTAGGTTGCAGTTCTCAGCCTATATTTCACTCAGTGCCAAACCCACAGGAATAGATAATGTGTTCTGATCTCACACTAGGGCTACACATGTGCCCTACATGTCTCACACTAGGGCTACACATTACACTGCCCCCACTAGAGAGGGAAGTATTTGGTGGGGCACCACTCCAGAGCAAAATTCTTTCAGAAGAAAAGCCTCACATCTCCATCAAGGTACATCTTGTCCCCTTCTTGCTGGGTGAGAAATCACCTCTGTCTGTGGTATTTGGGGTTTATCCATTTCTGGAAGTCCTTTAATTCCATCATGTACAATGCTACTACCGTGGCAGCAGATAGTGAATGACCACCATGAAGTTTATCCCTGGTAATGGCTGCCACTGGGATAAGAAAATGGCTACAATTTTCAGTGAACAGAATTTTATAAGTTTTGGTGCTAGTTTTGGAGCGTTTTTGTCATAAGGAATTTGTTCTGCTCTGTCCCCTCTTCAAGCTGAGCATATAAGTCTGAAGGCATGGCAGCAATCTTACAAAAATGACATAGCAAGTGAAAATATCTTGAATATAGTCAAAGCTAGCTAGTATTTCAGGATGAACTATTACAAGATTACAACAAACCAAATATAAGTTTACTTTAAAAAATTATTTCTAGACACATTTACTCAGTTGAAATAGTGTCTTCTTCTATTTGGTAGGTCATTTTTCAAATTTTAGCAAAATTATAAGCCAATATAACAAGACATTTTTCATCACTGTGGTGGAATTTTGGCCCACTCTACACTGGATGGCTTAAACTGCCTGTTTAAGGTCTTGCCACAGTATCACAATGAGATTTAAGTCAGAACTTGCCAAGTCTCAGCCAATCCAAAACCTTAATTTTGTTTCTTTTCAGCCATTAAAAAGTGGACTTGCTTGTGTTACCTTTACGTCAGATGTAACAGGACCCATGTCTCCCAAACAGTTCCACCTTTGACTTGTTAATATTATCCCAAAAGTCTTGTGGGTCATCTAGATGTTTTCTGGCAAATGAAAGATGAGTCTTTGTGGTCTTATGGTGAGCAGTGGTTTGTGCCTTGCAGCTCTCCCATGGACAACATTTGTCCTCAGTGCCTTTCTTATTGCAAAATCATTACCATAACCTAATCCATTTGTGGATAATGGTTTTCACAATGGTTTGCTGGAGTCCCAGATCCTTACCTGGCTTTGTTACCCTTTCCAGACTGGTAGATTTCAATGATTTTGTTTCAAATCTCTATTGTGGCATCATGTGCTACATTTAGAGACCTTCTAGCCTGCTTCAGATTGTCAGCCAGGTTTAAATTCAGCAGGCCTGGCAGTGATTATGCCTGGGTGTGGCTAGTGAAATTGAACCCAATAGCTGATTTAGTAGCAATGGGGAAATTACTTTTTCACATAGGGCCAGGTAGGGCTGAACATAATTTTTTTTCTAGAAATGAAATTATTATTTAAAAACAGCATTTTATGTTTACTTAGGTTATCTTTGTCTAATATTAAAATTAAAATTAAAAGGCTAAAACATTTTGACAGCACTGTAGGTGCCATAATAACTCTGTGCAGCTAAATGGGGCAATGGGCATTCAGACACATGATTGCACAACATTTATAAAGTATAGAAAATTAGCGTACATCTATCAAATAGCAAAATCTTTTTTTTTTAATTTTGGTCACTCAAAAGAGGTCATTACTGTAGTATTTTAACAGAATTTAAAATTCACAGAGTTGTGAATAAGAACTCTGCCCTAACTGCTCTTGTGGATGAAGTGACCGCAAACAACTTCCAGCATCAAACTGCAAAGATTGTTCAGGAATCGATTCAGAAACATGATAAAGGGTTCAAGGTGTTGACTTGGCTTCCAAATTCCCCAGATCTCAACCTGATCAAATATTTATGGAATGCATTGGACAAACAAATCCAATCCATGGAGGCCAAACCTTGAAACTTAAAGGAAACAAGACTTAAAGTATCTGCTGCATGATCATGAACATGATCTGGCAGCCTTTGATAATGCAGTGTTTAACAGTGCAGCACTGCAGTTTTAGCCTTCAGAAACAGTAAAGCAAGCAAAGTTGACTTGCCCATCCTGATAAACAGTCCTATACAGTGAAAGATGCCTGGAGTAAAACAAAAAAACATCAGCCTGATTAATTCAATTCAATTCAATTCTATTCTATTCTATTTTATAGGCCTTTTAACTATGGCCATTGTCCCAAAGCAGCTTTACAGAGACATAAAATCTGAATATAACTTTAAAATTGATCAATTTCATTCTTAATGAGCAAGCTGGGGTGACGGTGGCAAGGAAAAGTCCCTGAGATGATAAGAGGAAGAAACCTTGAGAGGAACCAGACTCAAAAAAGAACCCATCCTCATTAGGATGAGACCAATCAGTATGATAATAAATAATCCCTTCTATAGCTGTGTGCTATATAGCAAAGAGTGCAATTGTGTAATCAGGACATTCAGTAAGGTTTAACATGAGGTCTATTTTGTTGACGTTTTCAACTGTTCACTGATGCACATTGAGTGTTCATTATAGTTTTACAGTTACAATTACAGTTACAGTCCTAGCTATCATAGGAAAGCTGTTTATATCAATTGCAGTTCAAAGCCAATTTCATGGTCTCTATGTGTATATTTAGTTTGTCCATCATGATCTTTAGGCTGTTCATGTGGGGCCGTCCTCAGCAACTGCAAGTGATTTTCAAGTGATGAGAACTCCAAAGAGTTGTAGGGTGTCAGTGTGGATCAGGAAGGTCATGCATCATGTTAACTAATTTACCATCTAGTTAATGCCTGTGCACTGATCACCTGAGCATTTTCCTGCCTCTGAGTATTGCCTAGCCATTGTGTTTGTCTGTTACACTGATTTTAATAAAACCAGACAAGCCGCACTTGCAATCATCTGTCCATATAGTGACAATTTAATTATACTATGTGAATTAATTAGGCTATTACATATGTTAGCTATCTAACTGGCTCATATATTTTTAATCTCTCCTGTCCTGTATTTCATACACTTTTAAGCACTTGAGCTTTCAGCTTTAGCAACTCTCATTATAAGGTTTGGTTAGAAGTCTGCAAATCTACCAAAACTAGTTATTGTAGTCTCTTATTTTTTAATTAGGGATAAGTAAGATTAGTAAGCCTACATGCAATTGCTGTTTGATTACATTCATCTTGTGACTGTGTATTGGCAGGCAGCAAATTATACAGCATATCTGGCTAGTAATGTGTTTACTAGAGATAAAACTCTAAAAATTTGGACCAACTTCAAATACAAGAGGGAACGTTATAATTAACAACTCTGTGAAAGAATGTTTGTATATTATAGTGGTAAAGGGCTTTTTTGCCTTTCAGTTGTGACTAAATAGTCTAAAATGATCAGCTATGACATTCTGAGTATTTCACAGAGTAACATTAAAGCTAATTTATGTTATAGAGCCTTATTTACAAATACACAATGATTAGTAAGCAGTTAATTTATTTATTAGTCAGCATTTATGATTTTGCTGTCATTTGTAGATGAGGTTTCATGTTTTTACCTAATGTGTGAAAATATGTAGGCTTTATTGCTATATGAGGAATAGGTGTAGGACTTATTAAATTATAAATCACTACTACTGCATACTATAAATACAAAAGAATACAATACAAAAAAGAAATCATATATTTAAGTAATCTGCCCATATGTGAGGTATATCATCCTCCTCAAACTGGCACAGTCTCAAAATGCTCTGGATCTTCCGCTGTTCATGTACTTGTGTTTATAGCGTTTTGACATTGTCTTGTCAATCTTTTGTCTATGCTTAGTTTTTGCTTGTGTTCAACCCATGAATATTTAGGTCTTGCCTTTCTGGAAATGCTGACAATGTTGTTCTCTACTCTGTTTTTTATAATTTGTTTAGTTTGTATATAACATAGTTAATGTTATTTGATTAAGTTATGTCTCCATTGGGTCCCTGTATTTCCCAAGTGCTTTGTGCTTTTTTTTAAATTTTATTTAGTGCCTTGCTTTAACATTTAGCCTTTACCATTTAGTTATACTTCTGTGTTTGAGGTTAGTTTTATTCAGTTTGCATTGTTGCATTGGTTGACGTAAACTTGTTATCTTTCCTTTAACTAGTGAGATTACATAGAGGGTATTTGACAAAATATGATCATGTATTTATAACTGAATCCCAATTGGACTATGGTATAACGCAATATCTAGTACAAGGAACTTGTTGGGTTTTTTATTTGCTTTTTGTTTTGTTTGTTTGTTTGTTTGCGTATGCTAGCTTAAAAGGAGCTAGCCAGAGCACAAGATCAGCTACACTACAAAGGCATCAGCTGCACATGCACTGGTGAACCAAAATATACAGAATATTAAAAAGTCATTATTTGAGATTACTTAGATAATAAAAGAACAAGAAAATGACAATGTCCTATTCATAAGTCAAGCAAAATGACTTTAAACTGTCTCTCATGGAATTTGTCTTCCTGTACATGGTCATTTTTACTGTGCATGTAGGCTATGGAGTGTGTCCCCAAAAAAAGTAGTCTGCAGTGCATCCATGGTGTCTGCAGCTGTCCATTAATGCATCTGCAAAGACGTGTACAGTATCTGGGCCTTAAGCCAATATTACATTGTGTGGCAGCTGGGGTGTGATCGAGCGCTGTCTGTAAGCAAAGAGAAACCAGTTTAACCAGAGCAAGATGATTCTCACGTGGTTCATTAGCAGCAAGTTAATTTATACGTATATGTCTGTGTTCTTTCAGAGACAATTTAGTCCTGAAAGACAGTGAATCGTTGCAGACTTACAGTGGATATAAAAAGTCTGCACACCCTGTTCAAATGCCAGGTTTTTGTGATGTAAAAAAATGACAGCAAGACAAATAATTTCACAACTTTTTCCACCTTTAATGTGACCTATTATTGTGGGCCACATGCTGTTTTTGTTAGTAGCACTGGAGCATCCAATCTGCAAAAGTTTGAGAAGTATTTGTGATTGACATCCCACATATAGTGGTGGGTAAGGTGTGGGTAAACTGCAGAATCTGTCTTGTTTTCTGGAGTCCTTCAAGTCTGCAACCAAAAATCATTCAGCCATAAATTAAACTGACTCTGATTAATATAATGTTCAGCTGTTCTAGTAGGATTTTCCTGTCTCATTTACTTAGTTGCATCTTACAGAAGCAATGGTGCACAAAGAGATTACAAAGAATCAAAGGGATGTCATTGTTGTAAGGTATCAGTCAAGAGAAGGGTACAAAAATTTCAAAAGTATTAAACTGTCTTGATGATGTCTTATTAGACATCATCAACAATTGGATGAAATATGGCATAACAATGACATTAACAAGAATTGGACATCCCACCAAAACTGAAGAAAACACAAGAAGAGAACTAGTCTGGGAGGCTGCCAAGAGTCCTACAGTAGCATTAAAAGGAGATGCAGAAATTTCTGGCAAGTACTGGTTGTGTACTACTTGTGACTATATAAGATAGAAATCTCCTGTATTCTTCATATATCTGGGCTGTGGTGTAGGGTGGTCTGATGAGACCAAGGTTGAACATTTGGCTATAATACCAAAATGGTTCCAGTTTTTCTTGAAACTGAGGCTTTAGTCAAGGTGGAGGGAATTATAAACAGTTACAAATATTAGTACATTTTGGCACAAAACCTTCAGGCCTCTGCTAAAAAGATGAAGATGAAGAGGAAATTCACCTTTCAGCATGACAAAAACTCAAGGCATACCTCCATATAAAAAAAAAAGAATGGCCTGACCAGATGAAGATCAAAGCTTTAGAAAGGCCCAGCCAGAGCCCAGACCTGAATCCAGTTGAAAATCTGTGGGGTGACCTGAAGAGGGCTGTGCACAGGAGATGCTCATAATTTGACAGATTTGGAGTGCTTCTTGCAAGGAAGAGTGGGAAAAGATCGCCAGGTCAAGATGTGCCATGTTTATAGATTCCTAACCAAAAAGACTGAATGCTGTCATCAAATCAAAAGGTGCTTCAACAAAATATTAATTTAATTGTGTGCATATTTCTGCAACCACATTATTGTGATTTTTATTCTTATTTTTCCCTCCTAAAAGATTTCAGCCTGTTTTTTTAATTGAATTGTACAGTTTATAGGTCATATTAAAGGTGGGAAAAGATCTGAAATGATTCATCTTGGTCTCATTTTATACATCACAAAAACCTGGCATTTTAACAGGAGTGTGTACACTTTTTATATCCACTGTAAATAGAACCTGTCTAGCAATGTGAAGCAGGCTAGAAGGTCTCAAAAACTCGTACATTATGCCTCATTCTAATGAGATTTAAATACATATGTCAAACAAAGTCACTGAAATCTAACAGTCTGTAAAGGGTTACAATGTCATTGCTCAGGCTCTGGGACTCCAGCAAAGAACAGTGAGAGCCATTATCCACAAATGGAGAATACGTGGAACAGCGGTGAATCTTCACAAGTGTGGTTGGCCTACCAAAAGTTTTACCAAGATTGCATCGACAACTCATCCAGGAAGTCATAAAAGAACCCAGAGAAACATCTAAAAACCTGCAGGCCTCATTTGCTTCTGTAATGTCAATGTACATGATTGCACAATATGATAGTCTTGGGGCAAAAATGGCATCCATGGGAGAGTAGCAAGGTGCAAAACACTGCTAACCATGCGGCCCAACAAAGGCCCATCTCACTTTTGACAATAAATATCTATTCCACAAGACTTATGGGATAATATTCTGTAGACTGAGTCAAAGGTGGAACTTTTTTGGAAGAAATCAGTCCTGTTACATCTGGCATAAAATAACACCACATTCCATCATAAGAACACCATACCTAAAGTCAAATATGGTGGTGGTAGTGTGATGGTCTGGGGCTGCAGGACCTTTACAACTTGTCATGTTCAAGGGAACCCTGAATTCTACTCTCTGTCAGAAAATCCTGAAGGACAATATCTGCTCATCAGTTAGTGACCTTAAGCTCAAGTGCAGTTTGATTATGCAGCAGGACAATGATCTGAAGTGCACAAGCAAGTAAGGTTTTGGAGTAGTCTAGACAAGACCTCAAACGGGCAGTCCATGCTCAAAAACACTCCAATGGAGCTGAATTAATGCAATTCTGCAAAAAACAGTGGGCCAAAATTAGAAAAGACTCATCACAAGCATTTGATTGCAGTTACTGTTACAACCAGTTGGCACAGCCAGTCATTAGATTTAGGTTACTTTCTCACATGGGTGAGATTTTGAATAAATCTTGTATTTCGGTAAATGGGACAATCATTTAAAAGTTGAGTTTTATGTTTCCTCGTGTTTTCTTTATCTTACATCAAAATTAGTTTGACAGTGGTGCAGTGGTAACGTTGTTGCCTCACAGCAAGAAGGTCCCGGGTTTG
This sequence comes from Scorpiodoras heckelii, assembly GCA_028566435.1. Classification (NCBI taxonomy): domain Eukaryota; kingdom Metazoa; phylum Chordata; class Actinopteri; order Siluriformes; family Doradidae; genus Scorpiodoras; species Scorpiodoras heckelii. The sequence goes on from JAOVVH010000038.1 coordinate 3,085,531, forward strand.
ATCCGCAGGTGGAGTGGTCTGGATCCTTTCTGTGTGGAGTCTGCATGTCCTCCCCGTGTCTGCATGGGTTTACTCCGGGCACTCCGGTTTCCTCCCACAGTCCAAAAGCATGCATTTTAGGTTAATTGGTGCCTCTAATGTGCCCCTAGTGTGTGAGTGTGTGTATGAGTGTTTGTGCCCTACGGTGGATTGGCACCCTGTCTAGGGTTGATACTGCATTGTGCCCTATGCTGCCGGCCTGACCCGGGGGACAGGAATAAGCGGCTAAGAAGATGAATGAATGAATGAATGAATGAATGAATGAATGAATGAATGAATAAAAATTAGTTTGATGAGTTGTAACAATTAATTGTGACGAATTAGCAAAGATATAAGAAATTGAGAAGGGGCAAATACTTTGTCAAAGCTCTGTAAGCTCCAACCTTGCAAATCACTGCTTTTATATGCTTTTAGTGTTATCTGAACTTTAAAGTATGACACTTATTCCATAACAAGCAAGTCAGTTCAAGTGAGTCTACAAAACTAAATGTGCTTGGTGGTCAGTGCTTTGATTTTGCCAAATGAAATAATAAAATAATATTATTTTTCTAATATTATTAATAATAATAAGATAAAAAAGAATATTTAGAAAAATATGTTTTTCTAAAATTATTACTATTGAGGTTATTTTTACTTCCAATCTTGAAAATAACTGGCACAGACAAGCTAATGATAAGTAATTACAGAACATGGCAAATAAATCTAATAGAAGCAGGACTAACTTTTCATGGTACTGAGTGTTACTTTTACTGAAAGAATCGTTTTACATTAAATATAATTTATATTTTTTTAAAAACTGTTTGCCAGTTTCCATGGACAATAATGAGTCCAGGTGTCCAAGCAATGAAGTAGAAAGCTTGTTCCCCATATCTTGGAATCATGTCCAATGGAAAGGCAGACTAAAGCCAAGTGCCCCAATGAGGAATTTAGAATGAAAGTGTGTCACCTAGTGGACACACTATTAATTTTTCCTTCTTTTCACTGCGTATACTCGTTTCAGATCTATTAACAGTAAATGAAAACTGGACCTGCTGACACTGTATGACACTGTGGGGTGGTTCCAGAAGTAGACATGGAACATCTCAACAAATGGCTCTTTATTTTTATTGACTATCATGATCACGTTTCATGATTTTCATATCTGGGCTTTGGACCACCTCAAACTTAAATGGATGAACTGCCAGATACCAGTGAGTGATCCACATGTTGGCATCCTTCATTCAGTGGAGCCACTGGAGTGGGGTGCTGTCTGAACAGAGGGTGAAGGCTCATGCCAACAAATAGTATGGCAGGATGCATTGGATATACATCAAATCAAGGCACCATATTGACTTTTATAAAGTCCACACAGAATCGGACTGGATCAGTCATTGTGGCTCTTCTTTATTGCTCCCCTATCAAGCATGACAGTAAGCTTCTCCTGCACCACTTGTTTTTTGTGCTCCAGCGAATGATAGGGACAGCTGTGGTGTTCTATGTGGTGTTCTATGAGGTTAGTGCGACCAGGAAGAAAGAGAACACATCAGAAAATAATCCCTAGAACTGAGTAACATTCTTTGTGCAGCAAAGTCTCCTCTGTTAACTCCCCCAATGTGTGGAGTTTTGCTCTCAGATCAAGAACATACTGAATTTCATTCTCACTGTTAGAAGGTCCCTCCTCTCAATTTTTTCACTAATGACATTTTCGACACCACAAGGCTTGTACCAATATAGTAATTAAAATGGAGAGAACCCCATGGAGGCTTGCAGAACCTCTCTGACTTTGAGCCACTTATCCCAATTCCAAGCGTCTTTGTGCATGAATATCAGAATTATGCTTTAAAGAGTTCGATTAAATCGCTCAACCAGGTCATCCATCTGAGGATGGTAAATGCTGGCAAAAATCTATTTAAACTCTAGAAATTCATAAAGTTCACAAAGAGTTTGTGACATGATTGGTCAGGATCTCTTTTGGAATTCCAACCTGGGATATATCTTTGAAGAGTACTGGATTCACCAGCTGAGATTCATGACATGCCACACACCACCTGGAAACATCGCCATGAATGTCTGTCCAACAGAAGAGGGCCATGAGATGGTTCAATGTTTTGTCCTGCCCTAAATGTCCCACCATCAGAATATGATGAGAACAACATATCCTGGTGGCTCTTTGATACCAGCAACTGAATCATCTCTTCTTTTGTTTGAGTGTCCTACATCACTTGGTATAATATTTCTTTAATAAAGGTGTAGGAGGGTGACCATTGGGCTGAACCCTATCATAAATCCATTACATTCACTTGGTCAAAGGCAACACCTCTCCAGCCAATGGCATGCACATTCTACACCATGCTATATTATTGCAGGGCCAATCCACACACATTTTTCCCAAGAATGACTGAAATGCTAGACAATTGGTCCCCTAAATCAGTGGATGGGGGACTTCCAGGGAGGGGAGCTATGGAGTAGGATGTGCGATTCAGGGGATCTGTTAAAGAACTTTTATACACTATTTGGCATGCATTTTTGTTGGTTCTTTTGTGTAATCAATGTTTGAGTGGTTCCTTGAGACTTTGATGCAGTATTAATTTGTTTTGCACAAGTTATGCCTCCAAAAGTTAATAAAATCAGTGTGGTATCAGAGCAGCAACAGAGGCCTGCCTCCCTAATGTTGACCTCACTAGCTGTCAGCCCATGCAGGCCTGAAGTTAGAGTCTCTGGCCCAGCAGCGTGGGTTGCCAATATCAAGAGCTTTAAAGCTAAACTAATTTATGTGCTGAACATGGAGACTGTGGGCATGGTGAAATCTAAGTGGCAGGTAGTGTTGAACAATAAGATAGCTGTGAATCAATTGAAAATACAAACCACTGAGCCTGGAGTTTTCCAACAGTATGGCAATTGTGCAAGCCAATCTGATGCAGATAAAAAAATACAACACAGGAGGTGGAGGGCTCGGTGTCTACTGATGATATTATCTCTCTACAAAACAAAGTGAACAATTTGACGGTGGAGGTGGTGAGATTGGAGAAAAGATGTGAAAACCTGGAGGTCCCTGGGCTTAAAGTTGGTCTGTTATACCCAACTCAGCTGCAACTTATGCATAATGGTGTGGAAAGAGAATCTCCTGCTGAGACTAAAGTATTTATAAACTCCTTGAAATTATATACAGTGGGTTTGGAAAGTATTCAGACCCCTTTATATTTTTCAATCTTTGCTTCATTGCAGCCATTTGCTAAAATCAAAAAAGTGCATTTTATTTCTCATTAATGTACACTCAGCACCCCATCTTGACAGAAATTTTTGTAAATTTATTAAAAAAGAAAAACTGAAATATCACATGGTAATAAGTATTCAGACCCTTTGCTCAGT
>JAOVVH010000038.1:3145049-3168645 GCA_028566435.1 Scorpiodoras heckelii
ATAATAATTATTATTATTATTATTATTATTATTATTATTATTATTATTATTATTATTGTTATTATTATCATCACATGACAGTCATTAAATGTCTGGTTTTTGAGGGTAGTGGTGGCTCAGTGGTTAAGGCTCTGGGTTACTGCTCAGAAGGTCATGGGTTCAAGAACCACCACTGCCAAGCTGCCACTGTTGGGCCCTTAACTCCCAGCAGGGTGCTGCATCATAGCTGAACTTGTGCTCTGACCCCAACCTCCCAACAACCTGGAATATGCAAAGAAAATTCTGACTTTTAAGATTACATAACAGATTACAAAACAGCAGTAATGTGTATGTGACAAATAAAGGCATCTGGATCTGTGAGGCAGAAATCCTTTACACTGTCACCTGAAAAACTGTGACATTGCCATGCCAAAACTGTGATCTTGCTAATTTCTTGATTCCAGGTTACTGTTTATATTTTCCTGGCCCAGATATAACCTTAGGTGTTTTTGTATCAAAAAAGTGGAACGCTGGAACAACTTTTTCCTTATATCAATTTGTAATCTGTCAAGATTAGATTTCTCTTATTACAAAACATTAAAACAAGATCTACTCCCAACAGTATCACAGTCTAAAAACAATGATAAGAAGTATTCACTGGTGACCTTTAGGCTGCTGTATGAAGCTAAAATCAGATACCAATGAATGTCCCAAAGCTGTTAACGAAGTCATCACTAGTTACACCGCAACACTGAAATAACACCATTGAATTATATTCAGTTGTATGCCATGCACTTGTAAATGTCCTTACATTGGTTTATGAAAACTACAGTGCGTAGGATTTTTTTTGTTAAAAATGAAACATAAAGAATATTGAGTTAGAGGAGAAAGATATGCCAGTCTCTTTCACTATGTTACTCCCATTTGTTTACACTGTCACGTGCTCTCATTCTCTCTTTTGGTTTCTGACTCCTGCCAATTACAGTGGAGTCAGACTTTTCCATGCCTTTCGATACATGGCCACAATCTGACTTTTAGGATTACATGAACACCCTAAAGGAGTTTCAGTATGATGTCTCCCAAAGGGTATTATCACACTACAAACCCTTCAAGTGTGAGTGACTGTCATTTCTGGCAAACTTCAAGAATAGGTGAAAATCAACAATTGTCTGGTACAGTTGCCAGATCTTCTAGCCATCTGTTTCAGGATAACTCTCTCCCTCCCTCCCTCCCTCTCTCTCCCTCTCTCTGCAGTGAATGCATGGAAACTTTGACAGATAACTGCAAGCATGGAGCTGAAAAGCCAAAGCAGAGCCCAAGATGGCAAGTAGAAGCTCTTAGATGACACCATGATCATCTTTATCACTTCAGTGGCAGAGAGAAACCAGCTTCAGCTCAGCACCTAGTGCGAGACTAATGCGTGGCCTCGACAGTATGAGCAATCTAGAGCTTGTGCAACTGTTTAACTCAATTTGAGTGAGAGGTGGAGGGGCTTTTGGAATAAGAGCTCACAGCCCCAGAGAAACTGTGTGCTGTAAATGTTAGGCCTATCAGGCTATGGGGTGTTGCTATGGAAACACTTGCCCGGTACCAAGACAGGGTTGTATTGCTTTTTCCATACTGCTAGGGCTATGTGCATGGAACGTTCCCTCATTTATGGGCTTCACCCAGAGCAGAATTCAGTCCAACAGATGCTAATTAAAGATGGGTGTAATGATCAGCAGTTTTGGCTTCATACTCTAATCTCTCTATAAATACATTTACCAGCTCCTCACCCATCCATTGCAGCAGTATTAGAGCAAATTACAGCATTTGGTCAAATAGGTACATAAGTTATTCCACTTGGTGTTAAAAATACTTTATTTAAAACTGAGTGAAATTATTTTAACAAATCTTTGTATAGAAATTACTATACTTAATATCCCTTTCACATATTTTACAAAAAAGTTTACAAAAAAAGGCCATTAAGTATGGCATATAATTTTCAATAAAACATCTTAGTAATTAACGTTTGATATTTATTCAGTAAGTGTCATCCTCGTTTTGGACATGTTCTTAATTAAGTTTTCCACTGTCCTCAGCCTCCCTCAGGCAGCACCGAGCAACTCCTCTGTGAACAATGGCCAGGTGGAGCTCCTTTGCATCCAGATATGGCTTTGACCTGGGAAGTAACTTCCATGACCTTCGACCCCTGGGCACAGGTGCATCTGGCCTGGTGTTGTCTGCCGTTGATAAACGAAGCGGACAACGAGTGGCAGTTAAGAAGCTGGCACTGCGTGACGCCATGAGCATTAAACACGCATTGCGTGAGGTAAAAATCACCTGCCGGCTCCAGCATGAGAACATAGTACGGGTGTATGAGGCGCTGGGCCCATGTGGCCAGCCTTTACCCCACAACCTCGCCCAACTCACAGAGATCTACATTGTGCAAGAGCTTATGGAGACAGACCTGGCCCAGATATTGGAGCAGGGTTCGTTGCCAGTGGCTCATGCCACTTTTCTTTTTTATCAGCTTCTGCGAGGCCTGAAGTTCATCCACTCAGCCAATGTGCTGCACCGTGACCTGAAGCCGGCCAACATCTTCATCAACACTGAGCAGATGCTACTAAAGATAGGAGACTTCGGCTTGGCACGCATTGTTGACCCACACTACTCACACAAGGTAGAGGGCAAAGCAATATTCTTCACATTTTAGAATGTACTGCAAAACGTAGGTAGATTTATGGGCATGAAGTGGTTTTACTTATGTGTATGTGTTATTAACCACACTGTCTTCTGGATGTAGTAGTGGATTCACTTTGTGATTTCATTGGCTATAAACACCTCCATGATGCACAGTTCTTTACATGAATTCTATGGACAAGAAACTTTTATTTTTGGAGCAAAATATAAACACTGCAAAAAAAAGCCTCACCAATTTCTTTTTCAGGATTTTTTGGTGTTAGTGACACCAGCATTTCCCAATATAATGATAGGACACCACACCATTTCCATGCTGTTCCACCTGGGACTGCACGTTATGCAAAAACTCTGGCTTGTGATTGGTTGGTTGTCAGCCACATGGCCTCTTCTCTCTTGACAAGACGTAGCGATGAAAGCTGACATAGTAGATCTGAATGACTCACAGAAAATGCCAGAGAATTTTCCCACCCAAACACATGAACTAATGTGCAGGGGGGTAGAGCTAAGGGGTGACCACAGTGGCCAGAAACGATGAATCACCGTTTAATTTGAATTTTGTGGAAAAGCTCTGTGGCACAAAAGGATCCTGCAATTCCAGGCATTGTTCCAGTACAACCTTGACCAGGGTAAAATGCTTACCGAAATGAATGAATGTATATTACAAACCCCATTTCCAGAAAAATTGGGACACTTTCTAAAAATGCAATAAAAACCCATCCATTCATTATCTTCCGCTTTATCCTGCTAGTCGGGGTCACGGGGGGACTGGAGCCAAACCCAGCATCATTGGGCGAAGGCGGGGTACACCATGGACAGGTTGCCTACACACACTCACGCACACATTCACACCTACGGGCAATTTAGAGTGATCAATCAACCTAACATGCATGTCTTTGGACTGTGGGAGGAAACCGGAGTACCTGGAGAAAACCCACACAAGCACGGGGAGAACATGCAAACTCCATGCAGAACAGCCCGGACCAGGAATCGAACCCGGATCGTCTTGCTGTGAGGCGACAGTGCTAACCACTACACCACTGTGGCGCCGCAATAAAAACTGAAAGCTGTAATTTGTTAATTCACTTGAAGACATTTAACAGACACAAAGAAAATATTTTTGTGTTTTCAGTGACAAAAGTAATTCTGTTTGTTAAATATAAACAAATTTAGAAATTGATGCTTGCAACACACTCAGAAAAGTTGGGACAGCAACAAAATAAGACAAGTAATACAGGTGAAACTGTTCTGGAAGTTTCCACAATTAGCAGTTTAAGTGGTAAGAGGTGAGGTCATCAAGATTGACTATAAAAGGAGAATCCATCAAAGGCTTAGTCTTTGCAAGCAAGGATGGATGGTGGTTCACCACTTTGTGCCAAACTTTGTGAGACAATTGTCAGTTCAAAGACAGCATTTCTCAATGGAAGATTACAAAGAATTTAGGTCTTTCACCATCATGAAATGTGTCAGGGAGTCAGTTGAAATCTTGGCGCTTGAAGGCAAACGGCAGAAACTGGTGTAGAATGTGCGTGACCATCAAGCCCTCAGGTGGTATTGTTTGAGAAACCGCCATATATTAATTTTGTGCAGAACAAAAAAATGAGCCTGAAGTCATCTGAGATGGACTGAAAGTCAGCAGAAACGTTCTGTGGTCAGACAAGTCCACGTCAGCCTGCTTTTCTGAAAAACGGAAGTCGGATTCTATGTGCCAAATATGAAAAAGTTCATCCAGTCTGTTACCAAACAAATGTGATGGCATGGGGGTTCATCAGTGTCCAAGGCATGGGTGATCTGCATATATGTGAAGGTACCATTGATGCTGAGGCTTATACTGGTATTTTGGAGAGACATATACTGCCAACAGGATATCTTTTCCAAGGACAATACCAGGCCTCATTCTGCACGAGTTACAACAGTGTGGCTTGGCAGGCCTGCCTGCAGTCCAGATCTGTCTCCTATTGAAAATGTATGGAGCATCATGAAGAGGAGAATTAGACAGCAGTGACCACAGACTGCTGAGCAGCTCAAGTCTTGGATACAGTAAAAATTCCGCTTGCAAAACTGCAACAATTAGTATCTTCAATTCCCAAATGATTAAAAAGGATAATTAAATGAAAACGAGGTGTGACCCAGTGGTAAACATGTTTCTGTCCCAAACTTTTTTGAGTGTGTTGCAGGCATCAATTTCTAAATTTGTTTATATTTAATAAATAGAATTAAGTTCATCATTGAAAACACTGAAAAACTTTTCTTTGTCCTTTAAATAAATAAAGGTTCAAGTGAATTAACAAATTACTGCTTTCAGTTTTCATTGCATTTTTAGAAAGTGTCCAAACATTTTTGGAAATGGGATTTCTATAATAACACTACAAACATTACAGTTGGTTACAACCTAAATATTGAAAATGGCAAAGGCTGATTATATAAATATTCAATCTGGTATTTGCACATTAAGTCTCATTTTGCTGCACTTCCTCTGTGCCCCACTTTGATGCCAAACATGTCCTGGATCTGCCACTGCTAATGTGGCGTAATGTCTTAAAATGTCTTCAGGGGGTGAGCTTTACAAAACATTCTCCTTTGATAATTATGTCTCAGAATGGGCAGGTATCTACTTAATTTTAAAGTTTTTAGAGTTTAAAGCAGGTGACAACCAGACCTAACACAAGTTAATTTTTGTTCATTTCATGTCTTGTCACTTGCTATTCTCAAAACCAGTTTCTATTTATTTTCACACCTTCTGACAAAATGGATTCCCACTGTGCATCCACTACCGTGATTCCCTCTACTCTTCAAGATAAAGTGGCTTAATACAGGATGAATATAACTGTGTTTAGCTACATGCTTCTACACTGCTCATTTATAAATGAACATGACCCTGCCTTGACCTACCTTTAGATTATGAGTGTCTAGCATATGTTTATGGTGGACTGGCACTCTCTATGTTCTACTTTTCAAAAGCTTACTGGAAAATAATGACCTCGACTGCTACAAGACTAGGGCTATGAAAGATTAATGTAGTTTCTCCCACCACCATTGTCCTGCTTTTGTGTAATATCGGCAGGTTGTGTAAGACCAAAATGAATGGAGACTTGTGTGATATGAGCCAAGTGAGAGTCAGTTATACAGGAGGGAGGGAAAGGTGCTAGGCTCCAACTGGAAAGGATCACAGAGCAAGCACGACATGAAACCAGGCCTTGTTCTAAACAGCTTGAATGAACAATAAAGCTTTTTGTGAGTAATAACTGAGTCAGGCTGAAATAGGGTGACATGTCTGAACCCCTGCTGTTTTCCAAAATTAGTCTGTTGGCCACCAACGACTCATATTCCTGTCATGATGTTGTGCTCTTTTGTGAATGAGTCTGTCTCAGCAAGTTAACTTTCATTTTAATATGACTTCTCAGACTTGGTTAACCTGACAAGGGTGACACATAGCTTTATTATGGACTAATGGCCCCTGGTTTTGAATGAGAATGAATTCAAATGAAAACCTTAAATGAACATTTGCACTGAACGAAATGAAGATTATGTAGAAATAGTATATGGTTTTGTGACACATACACTGAAGTACAAGAATAACTGGTATACCAGAATAACTGGCAGTTAATACTTGGTAGATCTCCAGGGAACGTTGCACAGTCCTCACACTGGTGTTTGTTGAGGAACCAGCATTGAATTCCTATGTTACTTGAGGCAACGATTCTTTCCAGCCGACGCTGGCCAGGCTCACCCAGTGTCTTTTTTACGGCCACACTGCTGTCATAAGTTTGAAGTTTTCCCAGGATTCTTGTACTCACGGTACACCCTTGTGCATAGAAATCGCGTTCAACTGTGTTGAAAATCGCAAAATCTTGATAACTTGCCATTCTCAGAGCAGAAACAGCTCTAGAAGCTTCCATAGATGTCTACCACTTTATATACCGACATGCATAGGTGGCGTTGCTATGTATTTTGCATAGGCTCCAGTACCAGTTTTTCCTGGTACTTCAGTGTATTTGCTGTAAACTTTGCAAAACAAATATGAGGACCTAAAGCTACTTACCTTTATAGAAACAAATGCATTTTTTAAGTAGCCCACTGGCTAAGTTAAAAAAAAACAAAGCATTGTGCATGCCCTATGACCTAACTTAATAGGCTAAAAAAGTGGGAACTAACATGATATAATAGTGTATGGCCATCTGGGTAAGGCTATCAGGAGAGCCAGCTTTGGACTGCAATTTATTTGTTTAGTTTTGCCAATGTACCTGTATGCTTCTGATTCTGGAAAGAAGGCATGTTATCTGTGCATGCTAATTAATTCACCTAGTAAATATCATTCAACTTGACTTGGCTGAATGGTTAATGGCACCGGCTGTGGAATTAAGGATGATTAGTGGGTGCTGTACTACTAATATACACTACTGATAAAGTGCATACTTTTAAATATAGCTACATACTAAATAAAAAGCTTTCTTTTGTAAATGTCAAATAGGAATAAGGTTTTTATGGTTTTTTAAGGTTTCTGAGCCTACTTTGCTGCTTAACTGGGAATAAAAATGAATAGCTTGCAATCTTGGGCAACTAAATAACGATTTGTCCATTCCTGATAGAGTTATTTCTTGGACAATATGTAGTATGATATAATTTACCTTGATAAATAATTTTATTATGTAAGTGCTTGTTGTAAAGACTGTAAAGGCTGTGTTAGGTTGCATATGCTCAATAAGCAAAATGGAAATAAATTGGTGGTACTTATTGGTTCATTTAGTAATACTTGTTTTTTACACTGCAGTGGTTGCAGATTGAATTGATTTTTGAGTCAGTCAAAGGGTTTTACTTGTTGGCTAGGGCACACGGGTACTCATTGTGGTCAGGGTATGTGAACATCATCTCTTTTTGAGCCCACATCGCAACCAACCTCACTCTGAGGAATCTGCATGGTATGATCTCGTCAATGATTCATCACCTCCTCTGAAGAGAAAGCTAGAAGGTGGAAAAGAAAAGATTGTTTAGATGGGGTTCTGTTAGAAGCCATGTGGCTACATCAGCTGTTTCTCATTAAAGTTTGAAGAGATACTGGGTCATTTATTCTCCTGGAAAGCACCGAGGTGACTGTGGTGGAGGCATTCTGGCAGAAGCAGGGAAGTGTATTGTGCCTTAAGGTTATCCGAGTTCCTGTAAACATTGCAGTTTTAACTCACGATGTCCCATTTCTTTACCCCAACACATGTCAGAAAAGATCTGCAGCTTATTTACTTGGATCCAGTAAATTTTACACAGTTGAAACGGGATAAATAAAAAATGGGATAAATAAAAAGTGCATAAAATATCAGTGGTAATGCACTGACACATCTTTGTGTCCTAAACCCCATAAAGACAATAGGCTCACTTTTATAACATTATAACTGCCATATTTTAAGCAAGGAATAACATAGGATGGGTCATGCTGGTATAGGAAAATAGCCCACTCCGAAGTTGTTAATTTTCTTATGACAGCACTTCCCAGAGTGCTTTATTCTTCTTTTACCACAGCAATTTGCCAGAAATTGAGTTGTTACTATAGAAATGTGAACGAGTGAATTACTATATTGCTGTGTTGGCTGCTCTCATTAGGGGTCACCAAAGCAGATCATCCGTAGTCATATTTGATTTGACACAGGTTTTACACCAGATGCACTTCCTGACGCAGCGCTTCCATTTGTCCAGGCTCGGGCACGACACTCTGGTTTATGGTCCCCAAGTGGCTGGATTGGTGCCCAATTGAGGCTCAAACCCAAGATCCTTTTATTAAGAGTCTCATACTCTACTGATTGAGCTAGTCAGGCACAACAAGCACAATCAACAATCAAAACTTATCAATAAAGAATATAACAAAATGGATCCTGTTCAAAAGTTTGTATACACTTATCTCTTAATATATGTATTGCCCCCTTTAGCATCAGTGATTTCTTGCAGTCTTTTGTGATAGTTTTGTGTGAGGCAATTTATTTAGTAAATACTTGTCCTGTAAATACTTGGGTTGTGTTCCATGAACTGCATGATTGAGATCTCCCTAAAGAGGCTCAATGATATTGAGTTCAGGAGGCCACTCTTTTTTTTCTGCTGTAGCCACTGAAGGGTCGACTTGGCCTTGTGCTTTGGTTCGGTATCATGCTGGAAAGTCTTGAAAAACTTTTAGTCACATGTTTTTATTACTGTTCTATATATGATCTCTATTTTAATCTGCAGCATTTTTATAATGCACACAATTTTGTTCTTCTATGCACCTTGTTGTACAGTGGAATGACGAAATTAATCTTGAATCTTGAAAACATCAGGGAATCATCACCATCCTTATTAGTATGGATGGTGTATTTTTCATCAAATGACTTTGTTCCACAAGTTTTGTGGCTTTGGTGCAGAAACAGCTTTTTTCTGGCAACTCGACCGCACAGCCCATTTTTGTTCAAGTCCCTTATTATTGTGCATTTTATAAAGGGCACACATTTATGTGATAATTAATGGCTTCACCTGACCACTATCTCTAAATGAAAGAAACGTTTTCTTTCATGATGAGTTATGTTTTCCAATAAATAGCCAATATTTCACAAATTCCAGGAGGGGTTTATAAATGTATGAGCACAACTGTAAATCATAATAATCAATTGAATCAATTCAGTGTTGTAGACATGTTTAATCAACAAAATGAAAAGACAGTCGACTTTGTAATTTCTGAAATAAAAGTGAGCAAAAGTTTCTTTTTCTTTATAACTGATAAGGGTGTTGTGTGGTTAAAATGTTGTTGGAATGTCATCATAAAGTTTTCTAAAACCATTTGTTTTTGGCAAAATGTTCAGGATAAACACATATTGCAAAATATAGCATATGTCTCTGGTATAGAAGAATACAGATGTAATGTGCCATGAACACCCCCAGGCCTTCCATGGTAGTATTAGCAGCTCCTTCTAGTAACTGTTGTGCTTATACATTCCATCTTACAGGATGACCTCACTAAGTATATGTACGTATATACACAAGTAAATTGAGGATCACTGACGCCAGTTGCCTTACTAATGCGATGAAGGTTGTTTTTGACATGAATGAATCCTGATGTATTTCTGTGACAAAGAGAGAGCAGTGCACCATTGTTTTTTGACATGGAGACTCTCTTATGTTACAGCAATGTGTCAGCACAAGCTGTTTGTTCCCATATGTTTTGCCAGTAGGCAGCAGTCTCTTGTGTGTGTGCAAACAGGGCTACCTCTCAGAGGGGATGGTGACTAAATGGTATCGCTCCCCTCGTCTGCTGCTCTCTCCGAACAACTACACAAAGGCCATCGACATGTGGGCCGCGGGTTGCATCCTGGCTGAGATGCTAACAGGCCGAATGCTTTTCGCAGGTCTGATTCCGTAAAATATGTACATTTAGATAAGCATTGTCATTAAATTGATGCCCTCTCTGTCATAGTTATAACAGGCTGCACTGTTTAAAAGCATTCTGAGCACAATTTCTATACGTGTGCACATACAGTTGAAGTCTTAAGTTTAAATACATGTAGGTTGAAGTTATATTTATCCCCTCCACAGATTCCATGTCGGCAAATTATAGTTTTAGCAAGTTGTTTAGGATATTTACTTTGTACGTTACACAAGCAATTTTTCCAACAAAGGTTTACAAACAGATAGTTTCCCTTATAATTGACTATATTGTGGCAGTGTAGAGAGGCTATGAGAGAAAGCCAATGTTCACCCTTTTTGCTCCTTTAAAAGTCACTTTATTTGGAACAGTAAGGGGGGGGGGGGTCACATACAGAGACACAGTTCACACTCATGGTAGATGCTCAAAACAGTGTCACACACAATGCGTGCTGGAAGAAAGCTATAACCCCACCCAAAACCACCCAAACTAGCCAACCCACTCTCAGTTCCGGTGGTGGACGCCACAATATCAAATTTCCAGTTGGTCAGAAGTTTACATACACCAAGGTGACCGTGCCTTTAAATAGCTTGGAAAATTACAGAAAATGATGTCATGGCTTTAGACGCTTGTGATAGGCTTGATTTGAGTTAAATGGAGATGTACCTGTGGCAGTACTGGAAGGCCTAACTTCAAGGCCTCCTTGCCTCTTTCCTTGACATCATGAGAAAATCAAAAGAAATCATCCAAGACATCAGCAAAGGAATTGTGGACCTACAGAAGTCTGGTACATGCTTGGGAGCAATTTCCAAACATCTGAAGGTTCCATGTTCATCTGTTTAAATGATCATATGCAACACCATGGGACCACAGAGCCATGTTCAGGAAGGAGACGTGTTTTGTCTCCTAGACATGAATGTACTTTGGTGCGAAAAACACAAATCAATCCAAGAACAGCAGCAAAAGACCCTGTGAAGATGCTGGAGTTGAACAGGTGCAAAGTAGCTGAATCAACAGTAAAACATGTCCTATATTGACATGACCTGAAAGGCCATCAGCCATTAAAAAGCCAGGTTACAGTTTGCAACTGCACATAGGGACAAAGATCTTACTTTCTGGATAAATATCCCCTGGTCTGATGAAACAAAAATGGAACCGTTTGGCTATTATGACCATCATTACAGTATGTATGGAGGAAAAAGGGGAGGCTTGTAAGCCAAAGAACAATATCCCAACTGTGGAGCATAAGGGTGGCAGCATCATGTAGTGGGGGTGCTTTGCTGCAGGAGGGACTGGTGCACTTCACAAAATAGAAGGCATTATAAGGAAGGAAAATCATGTGGAGATTTTGAAGCAACATCTTCAAGACATCAGCCAGGAAGTTAAAGGGTGGGTGCAAATGGGTCTTCGATATGGACAATAATCCCAAGCATGCTTCTAAAATCATGGCAAAATAGGACAACAAAGTGAAGGTAATAGAGTGGCCATCAGAAAGACCTCAATCCCATTTAAAATGTATGGGCAGAACTGAAAAGCATGCGCGAGCAAGTAGGCCTACAAACCTGACACAGTTACATCAGTTCTGTCAGCAGCTTATTGAGAGAAGCTTGTGAAAGGATACCCAAAATGTATAAACAATTTAAAGTCTATGCTACCAAATACTAATCATGTGTATGTAAATTTCTGAGTCATAGGGAATTTGATAAAAGAAACAAAAGCTGAAATAAATCATTATCTCTACTATTACTCTGACATTTCACATTCTTAAAATATAGTATTATCTGTATTATAGTAATATAATATATAGTAATAATATAGTATTATCTATAAAAAAAAATAAAAATAAAATAAACAACAAAAAACCCCCATAAATTTCCCTCTGGGATTAATTAAGTGATCTATCTATCTACTAGTGATCCTAACTGACCTAGGATTAAATGTCAGGACTTGAAAGCTGAGTTTTAATGAATGTGGCTAAGGTGTGTGTAAACTTCAACAGTACACATACACGGGGACAAATGAAGAAAACTAAAAGCACAATGTATAAATGATGCACTCTTATCATATTAAAGCTTTTTATGTTGCTCCCGAGGACATGGTGGCATGGAAACACCTGCTCATTTATGCAATTATCCGATTAGCCAATCATGAGGCAGCAGCACAATGCATAAAATCATGCAGATACAGATGAACAGCTTCAGTTTCCGTTAGCATCAGATACTGGTACCAGATGGGCTAGTTTCAGTATTTCAGAAACTGCTGATCTCCTGGGATCAACAGTCTGTAGAGTTTGTCCAGAATGGTGTGGGGGGGGGAGAAAACGTTGAGTGAGCAACAGTTCTGTGGGTGTACAATTGAGGTCAGAAGAAAATGCCCAGGTTGGTTTGAGCTGCCAGGAAGGATATAGTAAGCACTCTTTACAACAGTGAACAGAAAAACATAAGCATGCAGAAAACACCAAACCTTGAGGTGGATGGGCTACAACAGCATAAGAGCACATTGGCCTGCATGTGCTTGATTTTATGCACTGTGCTGCTATAATAACCTCCTTTCATTTGGGAGGGCTTTCTACTAGATTTTGGTGCATGACTATGGGGATTGGTGCTCATTCCGACACAAGAGCAAACGGTATTTTCGTGCTTTTTAAAAGCAACACAACCACTGCGTAACATCATAATGCTATGCTCTAGGTGCACATGAGCTGGAGCAGATGCAGCTAATTCTGGATACTGTGCCGGTGCTTAGGGAGGAGGACCGGCAGGAGCTGCTAAGAGTCATACCCTCTTACGTCAGCCATAACTGGGAGGTCAGGAGATCGCTGCAGGAGCTGCTTCCTGAGGTGGAGGATGAGGGTGAGAAAGAAACAGGACTGAATGTAACAAACAGATGATGGTCCAATGAAATGGATTTTTCAGTAATTCAGATAACAGTCATTTTTTCCCATTCTACCTCTCAGCCATAGACTTCCTGGAGCAGATCTTGACCTTTAACCCAATGGACCGGCTGACAGCAGAAGCAGCTCTGGCTCATTCATTCCTCAGGCAATATTCCTGTCCTCAGGATGAGCCTGTGTCCCTCCAACCCTTCCGCATAGAGGATGAGTTGGAAGATAGTCTTGTGAGCGAACATGGTCCCTGGGACAGGTACAGTACTCACTTCTGTCTCCTGTTTTGCATTTTAACAGCCACCAATGTAGAAGTAGAGCGTGTTCCCTGAAAAGGTCTCAATTTAAGCTTTTGTACACCTGGGTAGGTGTTGTGGTGTATTAAGTGAGGGTTGCAATTGATGGAATTCACTTCCTTACACATATACTGAAGCTTGAGTGTTTTATTTATTTTAAAACTGAATTGCAATAAATTTGGCAATATTTCTAAAAGTAAATCATGCAAATAATAATGCACAATATTCTAACTGAGAATTTCATTATGTGCACTGAATGTAACTCCACCTGGGTGATGCCTTGCATTCTAGTGAAAGAGACAGTTACAAAGTTGCAGTGTTCATTTAAAACATGCAGGCAGCTTTGATTTTGTTTTACAATAAAATTATTTCAACATTTTACATTTCCTAGAGCAAACAAGCAAATGTTAATAAATCAGTGAATCAGAGAACACGTTGTATAACATGTACAGTATTTAGTATTCCTGATTGCCAAATATTCACCCCAATCCTATAAAGGATTAATAAAAGACAGCATGCAGTAACAGTATTTATTAAGCAGTAAAACGAAGCCAAGATCACAGCAGAGGGAAATCAAAGAAAATGACCTTAGGACTCTGTGACATAAAGGCCTGTTTAAATATAGCTGCTCATGAATTATTCGCTTAATTAAATCTCCCACAATCTCATTCTGTCCTTTCTGCACCCAGATGGCCTCATGTAAGGTGAAGGCCATTATTTACTGTGTAGAGAATAAGCAGGTGGGGGTTAATCAGGCTGAATGTTTCTCAAAGAAAGATGAAGGCTATACTTAGGTTTTAGTGTAGAAGGACAGACAGTCATCTAAGGGCATCATTAGTTATACTGATTGTTGCGAAATTCCCTGTTATTTAAGCAGTGCATGGTTCATACCCGTGACATCATGAAACTTACATTCACATGACTCTGATGTCTGGGGGAACTGGTCTGAAAACTGCAATGGTAGAATTTTGAATGAGGAAGCTGCCATATTATTATTATTATTATTATTATTATTATTATTATTATTATTATTATCATTGCATTATTTATTCATTCATTCATTCTGGTCATTCAGTTTCACATATAACGAAGCTTAAAAGTATTTGAATATGAATTTTGTACAATTGAATTCTATACAATAGTAGTCACATTAGGTAAAATTCTTTTTTTCTGATCTGTATTTAATGAATTTACTTTTTAACTGCTTTTTCTTTGTTTCAAACTTGCTAGTGGAAATGTTTCAGATTAAAAAAAACAGAACCCAAAGGTTTCAGATATTAAAAATTCAGAACCCTAAATACAAATCCTAGATATTCACGTCAAAAATACAAATTTTATGTAAATTAGGCCAAAGGTGAATCATCCTAGATACTGAGGGAAAATAAGATGAACCAAAATGAGATAAGTGCATCTAAAGCTTTTATGTTCTACTCAAATAGTTTTCTACAGTGATGTTAAGCATCCAATGCTTAGTTTATGTCCAGTTTAATTATGTAGGTAACAATCTAGCTAGTTAGGTTACACTGATGTTAGCTTGGTGCTATTTGTTTTGTAGTGTTATACTATGAGAACTGTGGCTAAACCCTTCTCCGTGCATTTTAAATTTAATGATGAGCGTTTCTCAGGCTGTTAGCTGTTAATGATTGATAGCAAGCTAATTAACTAGAAAATGATCTAAATAGTATCTAAATGCACCTAACTCATTCCAGGTTATCTTTTTCCCCACTCTAAAGCTCTTTATTTCACGTTCATGACATGAACATGGCTGTTGTTGACTAGAAGCTCTCTGAAAGCATGTATTTTTCCTGGGAACCCGCAGGATGATTCACATTTGACTTTATTCACACACAGTCTGTATTTTTGAGATTTGTATTTAGGGTTCTGATTTTAAAATCTGGAACCTTTGCCCTAGCAAGTTTAAAACAACGAAGACCTAAAAACACAACATTGCTATGTATATACACGATCAGGAGTATTTAGTTCTCTTAGATCCAATAATTCAGACTCAATACATCTAGATTAACTAAAACTCTTCTCTCCATATGTGCAGCCTTTCATCAGATCTGTGCTGGAAGCAGCAGGAGCAGTGTGGCTGCATACAGAGTGTGTCTGAAATGGGAGAGACTGAGGAGGATGAGGTCCAGAGAGACCCTCGAGCCAGTTCCTCCTCCCTCATTGAGGAAGCTCTGGTGGACCCTGGTAAGCACTCTCATAGCAGCTCGGCCGAGCGCTTTCTTGAGCAGTCGCACTCGTCTTTGGACAGGCTCTGTGGCCACTATATGGAGCTGGACTGTGGGCGCTCCTGTGACTACAAAGTGGGTTCTCCTTCATATTTGGATAAAATAGCATGGAGGGATGGGAAGCCCCAACACTATTCTGAGCCAAAGCTGATTCTGGACTTGTCTCATTGGAAGCACAACACTCTCCCATCTCCCAAAGAAGGGGATACTGAGCAACTTAATGCTGAGGAACCTGCTGCTTTGTTCCAGGAGATTTCACGCTGGGCAGCAAGCACACAACTGGGCCTTCATTCTCCCGGTTCACCTCAGGAACCTCCGACCTCACCAGGGTCTCCCCCCTTACCCGTTTCTCCCACCCTGTTTCCTCATTCACCATCACAAACACAGGCACCTTCTCTGCTGTACACTTCCAATGTTCTTCAGCATGGCAGGAGAAGTCCGGCTTCTTTCTTTTCCTCTCCTCCCTCCCTGCTGCCATCCTCTCCCTCTTCACCTACTCCAGGTTCATTAACCCCTTTTCAGAACAACAGTGAATCCTTGACAATAGCTAGCGCAGAGGAACATTCTCACTTTGACCTGGATGTGTTCATCTCACAAGTTAAACAAGAGAACAATGTTACTTCTAAGCAGGGTAGCATTAGCTGTAACTCTAGGATCTCGGAGCACAAACCTTCCAGAACTCAAACTTCAAGGACAGACGTGATCAAATCTCAAAGCTTTCACAAAGAACAATGGTAGAAAGAGTAGAGCGTTGAAGACCTTCGTAGAACCGGGAGTGACAAAATAGTGCTGCTCTGGCAAGTTTGCATAGTTTCGTTTGTGTTTGACATACAGTAACCTAAAAATATTCATGTCTGATTGTGTTTATAATGGCTCCTAAAATGTGCACATACCTCAGAGGAAAAATTGGGAAAAAAATCTACTCCCTTGCTCTTCTCCCTACAACTAAGTGTTTTTCACAAACCAGTGCAAAGGCATACTGCACAATCCTCAAACAGACGTTAGAGAATTTTAATATGAGGCCTGAAATTTACGAGCATACTTAGTAACACCCTCAAGAGTCTTAAAAAAAAACAAAACAACAACCATAGAACAAAAGTGCAAGAGTGTTAGTGCACATTTTGGAGCCATTTATGCAGAAATCCAGAGAATTCCAAAGGGTACACCAACCTTTCTGTATAACAGACACACTGCTGAATGTAGTTTCATGGTTCTTCCAACATTTAATAAAATGCATCTAAAACACAGAAGAAATGGACTGTTTTTAAATGACAATTGAATCTGTGCACGTAACGCTTCCGCAGTCGCTTATACCGGCAGTTTAACTTCCAGTTAACTCAAGAGCGAAGACGGAGACTGTGACAAGCAAGAAAGTAAAAGGGTTCAAGATGTACGTATTGAGTTACATTGACAACTACGGCGGATCTTGATGAGCCATTTCTTCTGAAGCGTCTCGTCCTCAGGAAAAGAATGAAAACTCACCACCGAGTTATGCCGTGATGAAACAGAGCAAAACGGTACAGGACAATGCTCAGAAGCACCCCCTCACGTTTCTGAAAAAACTCGTACCGACATTAATATTGGATTCGTGCTAAACTCTTTACAGGTAAAAACATAGACAGGAAGTAAGACTGCCGGTATAACCCAAAGCGGAAATACGTCACAGCCTCTAATGCACATAGCCTATTCATGCACTCTGCATATGAGCTGCTTTTTATACTGCTGTAATCTTCACCTTTGCAATAGTAGACAGTAACAGTTTGCTTGATTACTGTTTCCAAAGCTTTCACCTAATAAACCTGTTCCTTGTAATATACAACTTGTTTGTTGTACTTTTATACATTTACATGTACTGTTGTACATTTTAGTTATAAACCCATTCCCCCCTCAGTATTTCCAATTAGGTAGGCCATATTTTGGCTTTATTAAATGTTGATGCTACGGGTTGAGTTGCTACCTCACAGCTCCAGGGTTGATTGCCTGAGCTCAGGTTATTGCCTTTGTGCAGTTTCTCATGTTCTCCCCGTGTCCTTCAGGTTCTCTGGTTTCAACCTGTCTCTCAAAAAAATTAAGCCAGAAGGCGGACTCCATATTGCCCCTAGATACAGATGAGTGTGTGAACACGTGTGTGCACAGTGCCCTGTGATGGTCTGGTATCCCATTGCGTGTGTATTCGGATCCACCGTGACCCTGGCCAGGACAAAGTGCTTACTGAACAAGTGAGCGTGTGTTTAGCCAAACCCATAAAGACCAGGTAAATGAAACAGATCTGCACAGTGCTGTTATTCTTTGTCATTTTAATTAGTTCAAAAAGCAGACAACTCTCACAAAAATTCCAAAAAGAAATAGAAACAGTAAAACAGTACATATGCAGATAAGGGTAGTATTTTAGGTCTATGGCCCTGTTTTAAGAGGGTACCAGACAGTTTACCGCATGGCATCACAGGGAAAACACGTAGCAGGCATCAGCAGGGGAGCAGGCTACATTCACTCTAAGTTTCGATGCGAATGAGAAAACAAACGTCGATATGACGCCAAGCAAAACTGGAATCTTTTATCTACACTCTTAACTGGATGGTTTGTATACTTTGCACATCAGCCAATTTCACGGATACAATACTGTACACTGAATTATTATTAGCTTGGATCATATTAGGTTCATAAAGATAATGGCCAAGTAATTCCAGAGGGATTTGATGAGTTTTCTAGAAAGCTTTATGAAATACAGCCATTGGCACTTGTCCTAAATGAAGAATGTTTACAATAGTTAAATGCTACCACCCTGTGGCCACACATGCTACTGCATCCCCAAAGAAACAGGTCTATGAGGTTTCACTGCTCACACATTAATGTCTTAACAATAGAAAGGAGACAACTGCTGAAAATTACATCATCTGCTGCTTGTGAAAGAAACTGGTCAAAAACTACCTTGCCTAAATAATGGTATCACTACTTCTGTACTACATGTACGTTGCTAAAATAATCTTTAATATTGTTGAATTTGAACACTAATTTGAACACCACCATGCTTAAAAACAAGACAGAATTCTGGTGATGATGGCACATGGGATTTCTCCAAGACCATTTTAAAGTACAATAAACCCTTACCTGAATGATACCGTTACATATTGCATTAATTGAGAGAACTTTATATATTAGTACATACTGTATGCAGATCCATTTCTTAATATAACAAATTTCTACTAGGACTCATTTTAGCCCAGTTCTCTCTCCAAAATTCAGCACTCAAGGTAAAACTCAGATATGTAGAAAAATATAGTTTGAATGATATTTATATATATCTAAAGATTTTTTTTAATCACACCCACCTTTACAGTTTTATTCATTTTTTTAAACTACATACAGCAGTGTTATAAGTAACATATGATCATTATTCACACTGCTACAAATAAAACACGAAATGACATGAGACACCTCACGCTATTCCTGTAGATCTTATACATCATTTTGTAGTAAATAGTTTTGTCATTTCTAGGCAACAGTAATGAGTTATTTCTACCTACATGTGATAATGTAAACACCACAGTACTGAAGTTACTGTATTTGACAAACAGTAAAGCACAATATTACAAGGCAAATGGGCACCGAAGAATATATTTGTTCATGAGGAGAGAGAAAAACAAAGAAGTATAATACACTCACAAGGGAAAAAACAACATTTAACACTTTGCATTGGTTCAAAGCCATGTTCTGTAGGTAGAGCAGTAAGATGATATTTAGACCAGCACCAAACACTTATTACCATCATATGTTGTAAATGAGTAACTAGTAGGCTTTGACACTGACCCTTTATGGCCAGATTTTAGAAAGGTTGTAGATTAAAGTGACATTATAATGAATAAGAGTAGTCAAATAGCCTCACTAGTAGTGTCTCTCTATACTGGATTTCTCACACTGCCTTTCCCAGACAATATGTGCAAATGCTGGAGTATATGCACACACGCATACATACATAAAGTAATGGGCAATTGTCTTGGGCACCCTATTGTTTTTAGGTCCAAGTTTTGTTATTGATATGTTTTTTTAAAATTCTGCATTATTGAGTCAGTACAAAAAGGTTTTAAATTTCCAAATGTTACTTTTACAACAAAAAATTAAATGTTACACAAAAATGTTTGTATGCCAGTAATGAAAGCAACACATTACATAACAGACCACTTTTCAGACAAAAAACATAATGAAGGCTGCTGGGTTTTGCATGCAAAAGTATGTGTGACCGTCAAAGTCTCCAGAAGAGCTGTGGCAGATTCTCTAGAACACAAGTTGTACCTAAAAACAATAACGTGCCTAAGACTTTTGCACAGTACTGTATGTATGTATGTATGTATGTATGTGTGTGTGTGTGTGTGTGTGCGTATTTGGCTATGTGCTGGCGCAATGCACTGTACTGTTAAAGTAGATTTTGGCGATATCGCACATTTAGGCATTATCTTGGCATTTTGGGTTTTACTGGCATGCATTGTTACAGTGTATATAAATACTGTATACAGATACTTTGTGTTTGGCTTTTCAAAGAATGAACGAAAGACTACAGACAAAATGATTAAATGCTTTTACTGGGAATACATGAAATCTGTGTCGATCTTTGGTGAATATTTTAAGAGTATGATTGAGGCACCTGCTGTATTGCTTAGAGGTCTTGGTGCATAGGGCCAAAGTCTTTTTCGAATCACATCAGTGCAAGAACATCAACACATTGTCTTCTGGATAATATATATCTTTTAATATACCTAAAGTGCCTAAATGTAATTTTAAAATGTGTAGTATTTTGTTTTTCTCCTAATATAATCATTTAGAAATGAAATGTGATTGATTATGAAGCGGGTGGTACAGTTTGGTGTGCATCAGCATTAGCCTTTTATAAACGACTGTGCAGGGATTGATTCTTAGCTCAAATCCAATAGCAAAATAGCTGGGCTGGACTAAAAGCTTATCTAAAACCTATTTAAAAATCATACACAGTAGTGTTCTGGTGTTGCAGAAATGTTATGTCCTGGATGCATTTATTTTTCTGTAGTAATCTTCAATAGCTTTTGTGTCAAAACTTCATCTCAACAATGCAGTTCTATGAGGTCTACAGATTAAAGAGCTTATCCAAAGTCTATCGCAGAAAATATTTACAGAAGAAATGTTAGCACACGCTGTGTAAAGACAGATAGCGCTTTGCTGTTTACTTTATATTCTTTAAAATAAACTTCTATGAAAAATAATCTGAATAAATATGATAAAAGATCATTTTACCCCAACAATGACAATCATATATCAGATTTATAGTGTTTTACTCCACCCTCCCCTATTTTGACTCACTAGCTTTAAGTAAATGGCAGACACTTGAGGTATGATGAGGATGAATAACAATATTTACATTTAGCTGATTTTAGGGACCCTAAGTCAACGTTCCAAGAGATACAGCAGTTATTGCAGTGTGGACCTTAAATGGCCTTAAACAGTTTACCTACATTTACATCACCAGTTCTTCATGAGTGGACATATTATACTGCTGCTGTTACAATCATACAGTGTATATTTTGGATTAAATAAAGCATCATATAGCCGTTTAGTGAATAAGTCAATGAAGCTTTGTGCTTACAAATCAAACTGATCTAAACTGTGCTCTACAGTGCTTCCTAAAACACCTTTTTGTCATATATCAGTAGAGTGAGTGGTCATTAAAAATGTCTGCATGCATCTGTGTCTATGTTCATCTGTGCCGATCTAAGCATTTGCTCATGTAGTAACACCCTTAACCATTAGCATATTATGTTGGCATGATCACTTTTGTATGAGAAACTTTTTTATTGTGCGTTACTGCTTCGTTGCGTTACTGATAAAACGAGACCTACGGTGTTCTGTAACATTACAACAGCTAAAACAGAAAAAAAGAAGATACATTTGTAGAGATAACAAAGGACAGTTAATCAGAAGATTCTAGATGCATCCTAGGTAGCTTTTGAACACCCTCACTATGGCCATCCCCCATTAACTCTTTTTCAATCCGTCCTTATATCTTACCATCTCCTGGTCTTTTGAAATCTTTCTGTTGCCTTCCTAATCACCTTACTTTAATTCTCTCCATCTCTGGTCCTCGGCCTCATACGAAAGGCAAGATGCCATAGACGAACAGGGCCATGACGGCGGCGCTGAACAGGCCTGCTACAGGAACCGTGACGAACCAAGCCAGGAAGATATTTCGGAAGAGACGCCAATCTACTGCCTTCCGCGAGCGCAGCCAGCCAACTGACACCACTGAGCCCACCTGAAAACGCACACGCACACACACACACGCACGCACGCACACACGCACACACGCGCACACACACACACACACACACACACACACACACACACACACACACACAATCAGCAGCAGTACTGAACACACTTAACATTTTAAGCTTAAACGATGGGACAAGCTTAAAATGTTAAGTTATATTGCAGGGGAATCTAGGTTAGTAAAATGGGGCCAATTTAGTAGAATTACATCAAAGGGAAGTTAAAATCTGTGTTGCTGCAGGATAGCAGAGCAGAAAAAGAGATCTATATTTCTAGAATTTTCTATTTAATCTAGAAATATAGTAAGAGATAGATTTCAGAGCATGTTCTTTTCCTTTCTGTCCTCTGACCCTTTGTTTTCTCTCTCTAGTTCAGCAGGAACATCAGGGAAGTGTAATGAAGACAGCACAAGGACGAATATCTCCATACATGCTGCTGGTGTCAGGTTCCTGGCATACGCCTGAGCTGCTAGTCGAGGAAGCAATCTGCCTGTTCTTATACGGTCAATGTAACCTAAGCTGCCTGGCAGTGGGGGGAAGGGGGGGGACGACGACGAAGAGACTAAATCTGGAGTTGTCAAACAACAGAGAGTCATTAAGAGCCAGTACTTTTATCTTTATAGACACTGCAGGATAAATGTGGTTTTAGAGGAACTTAACTAATGCTTTCGAGCTAACAGAGTTCAAGTGGCAATAATACATAGTACAGATGATGCCTTGAATTATGAGTTTAAATTTACAGAGGCAGATTATGGGCTTACTGGCTTAATCATTGATAAAATACATGTCACTGGTACACAATGTTATGGAAATGCAACCCGCTGGCTCTTTACAAGTGTGTATTGGTTCCTTTAACACCACAGTGCTATTGATTTCTGAAATCTGACTTGTGTTAATTAATTTTCTAAAAGAGCAACTCTGACAGCACTGACAGGCTGATAGGTTGATATTAATGCCCTCATTCTAATGCTATAATTTCTACAGCAACCCATTCACAGGGACTGGTATGGCAGACGACCTACATAATTAACTCTAATAATGAACCTGCTTTAAAAAAAAAAAAGAAAAAAAAAAGAGTTATTTAGCGAGGTAACATGTATAATGTATAGGAGATTATTTATTTAATAATCTGAGTCAGATTAATTATGAACTTTAAGAGAGAGGAAAGAGATAGCAATGGATGACTATAACTGCTATAATGTAAGTGATAAGAACTACCGTAACTTGTCTTGAAGACTTTCAACAACATTAAATGTAACTTTAACTGGTTAAAAATGATAGATTCTCATTCATTAACAAATTAGAAATAGTAAATGTTGTCAAATTGCTGTGGTATAAGTAGAATAGGACACTTTGAGACATGCTGATATAGACAGATAATCCTCTCCAGGCTGCATTGCACCACCCCTCTGTGGACTATTTTCCAATAACAGCATGTCCCATCATGCTTTATTACCCACTTATTAAACAGCTGATAAATCGGTAGCTATTTATCTCCATTAATGGAGTCATACTGCCATTCTGGGGGCTTCGAGTAGTCATGAACTGTGTATGACCCAGGCATTATGTGCAGGATTAACATCTTTTCCTGTCGTATTTCATTTAACTAACTACATGTTCTGTTTTCTCTCCGAGCTGTCGTTCCGGCACCGGTCCCAGCCGACACACCAGTGACTGACCCTGTTCCACACGAAGATGCCCTTCTACTCCATCGTTGCTCAGGATGTTCTACCATCATCAGCTCCACCCCCTACATTGATCTTATAAACACATAGACAGAAACTCTCTTCTTTCTCATATTTTACTTTAATTATTATGCTTTCTTTAAGTATGTTCTCTCTGTTCATTTA
>JAOVVH010000038.1:3168745-3181880 GCA_028566435.1 Scorpiodoras heckelii
GGTCTAGATAATTAGGTAATTTGTAAAGCTGCTTTGAGACAATGCTCCATTGTAAAAAGCGCTATAGAAATAAATTTCACTATGACTTTGACTTTATGACAGCAATTCATGGAACGTGATGCCATTCTGATAAAGTTCCACAAACAGTCGAGCATCTGCATGTGGACTCTCCATTCAGACCTGCCAAAATCTTGATGCTTCAGAGTACTGTGAGGGAAATGGTATAACGACACCCTCTGATCTGTCTCAAGAGTCTTGAGAGTGGAGATACTGTTTGGAACTAGACGTGCTCTTCTAACTGACCTTGTTTGTGTCTGACATCCCTTAAAAAACACCCCACTACGCATCAGCCTATTTGTCAAGAAGCCCCCAGAAAACCTTTGTTTTTGCATGTTAGTATTTTTCCATAAATTCCAAATAACAAAATAAAAAAAATTATCTGAGTCATGAATAAGGTTAATAATGTAGTTATCCTTATTACTAGGTCTGGTATTCTAATTAAGTGAATGTAGTTATACTCAAAGCAGATGAATGGGTAAGTCTTTTGGCTTTTAGTCTAAAATGCTAGGAATTCGAACCTATGGAATTTATTGCACAATTATGATTTCGCATGATTTCAGCAGCAAGCGGTGATTAGCGCTTAGGCGATTCCACTAATGAGGGGCTGAACTCTACCAAAGCTTCCCTGCGACCCTAAGACAGCTTCGGTACCTTGCAGTGAGTGGAGCTTATGGGAATGCCCACGTTTGAAGCAACAAGCACTGTTAGAGCACTCATTACTTCAATGCAAAATCCACTGTGAATAGACAAAGACAGAAGGAGACAGAAAACAGACAGAGAGATAAATGAGAGACAGAATGGAGCAAGACACTGCATGACCCAAGCATACAGACACCACAAAAAACATAGCAACATACATGGCACAGAAACAGAGAGTGGGGAAGATGCCAAGTTCTCTTTAACCCTGGGGGCACGGAGTCTTGGGTTTGGACGAGAGCAAACTCTTGTCCTCTTTTCCAGAGAGTCTGAGAGCGCTGCATTACCCCAGCCGAGAGGCTGCGTTCAATTATGTGGAAAGTGACTCTGTTCAGTTGATATCTGTGTGCAATTGAGATGTCTGGTGGGCATCAGAAACTATTTCCAGGCACACGAAGCCACAACTGGGACAATGACGATTATATAAAGACAACAACTCAACTGTTGGCTATGTGCCTTAGGCTTATAGAAAGCATTACCATGTCTGATAAAAATTCTACATTGCCACAATGTTACTTATCCAGAATTTCACACGTTTGTCTACTGTTGCTGAATATGAATCCTGAAATTTATACTAAGTTAGGTAATGTGTATGTATCTCTTTTAGGGTCCAAGACAATCACCAGCCTGACAGGTTTGGAGATTTTGCAGCAGCTCTGTATCCCTCTGCAAACATGCAGTCACTCCTTTTTTCAGCCGTCACCTGAGCCAGTGTTTACCTTGCAGTGCGTGGTACTGATAGGGAGTCCAATATTGGACGCCAGCACAACAGTGACCGCTGAAGCCAGCTCAATAGTGAATCCACTGCGGGGAGGGCAACAAAAGATCATTTTATACAGTCATACCTGTACTGAGACCAGTATCAAGAATGCATGCAGAGTCCAGGTGTACGTGCATTCAGAAAGAAACGATTGTTTTAGTTCATGCAAAACTAAGGACAGAAAATATCATGCAAATCATAAGAGAGATATACTGTATGTAGAGTATATATTTGTATTTATGAATGATTATAGTGCCACATTAGTTATGTGTCGAGATGTGTGTCTATTTAATTAAATCTTACTCTATCACACTCACTCACTCACACACACACACACATACATACACAAACACAGATCGTGAAAGTATGAATTTATGCCTTGTTCAGAATGTGTTTATTGGTTTCCTGAAGCAGCTTTACTTGGTGTTTTTAGATTCATGCATGTTTCAAAAAACTTCTCCATTTTCAGTGGTACAGTGGCTCAGTGGGTAGCGTTGTGACCTTATGGCTCCAGGGTCTCCAGTTTGATCTAGAGCTTGGGTTACTATCTGATTCTCCCCATGTTTATGTAGGTTTCCTCTGGGTTCCTCGCACCCCCAAATAACATGCTGGTTGCAAATGTAACCAACCCACATTAGACAAACTTTTGTGTTTATTTACTATATTTTAAAAACCCAAGTACTTCAGACAATAACTGTTCATGTCAGAGCAATTATGAGCCAACATAAGGCAACAATTAATGATCTCTATGGATGTATTTTCGGGATGCTTTGACAGATTTAGATCACTGTTTCACTGTGTGGATCACTCTGCTCATCTGTGTTCGCCACATAAAATTCCAGTTCGTAGTTCACAATCATTACTACAGTAGTGCTGGCAACATCATCAACAGACGTGGCAAATGACAAGTGACATTTTTCATGAATAGGCTATAAAGGGAACGTGGCTTCTTTTGGAGCTAGCTCTGTTAGCAGAGAAAAATAAAAGAAACGTTTGGCTATAACGTGTCCATGTCAGTTACTTGATAATTAAATATTCTGTTTTTATATAACTGTTGTATAAAACCAAAACTGTGATTACAGCAGCTGTGATTAGCTACCGCACTCAGGCCCCATCCAAATTGCATCAGAGAAAACGGCGAAAAAGGAAAAGTTGTTTTTCACACACGCGACAATGGCGTTTTCAGGACCTGAAACTGCAATGTTCTGAAACCAGGTTAGAGAGTGCAAAATATTCTAACCGCAGTCTTTATGTTGCCATGTGGACAGACGATACTGAAACTTTTGAAGGCAAGAATGACATGGCCCACCTCACGCATAGCTATTTACATGTTTCTACACACCACGCTGTAATGGTAGTAATGCTGTGTTGGATCCATAAGGTTAATAGAAAATGTCACGGTTTGGGCGAGTTGAGTCAAAAATGAAAAAAGTTTCAGTAACAAGTGCATCCAGTCAACTGGTTGTGTGCTTGAGGCATGCTGAAATAGGTTAAATCCTGGAACTGTGGAAAGATCTACACTTGTAGGCAAATTTTCTGGTTGAATATCACCTTTAAAATGTGAAGGATGCATTGTGTGTACATTGTGTGTGTACATTGTGTGTGTGTGTGTGTGTGTGTGTGTGTGTGTGTGAGAGAGAGAGAGAGAGAGAAAGAGTTCATGTCTTTAATGAATGGTTACTCATTTTACTGCTATTCAACAATAAAGAACACTGTTTGCAATAATTCATCTGTTTATGTACTATCCTAGAGCCAGGCCCTATTAAGATGCAATAGGCTATACCTTGTAATCAATGTCTTATCATAAATTTTGTACAAACAGCCCCTAAAATGAAACAGTGCAACACTGCTCACTTTGCTGTAGCCTACAGTGGCTCATGCAAAACCTTGTCTATACAAGTGTTTGCCATTTTTTTTAAAGGTGCACTTAATAAGAAAACATCTTACTTTTAAGAAAATATATGACTCTGGTACTGATTCCGTCACTGTACAAGTTAAATTCAGCGGTTTGGGGGTCTGGTGGTTGATTAACAGTGGTCTTCTGTGGTGTTCGTCTATATGTGAGAGGAAAATTGATGCTTCCACCTACTGGCACCACCTACTGCCACCTACTGTTTTTTTGCGAATCCATGTGGACACAGAAAATTCTAGAATGTTGCCGTGTGGACACGAAACTTTTAGAAAAAATTTTGTTTCTATGTGGATGGGGTCTCAGTCTGCGGCTCTGTGCCTACGCCGAATAACAGCCGTGCCGATATTCAGTGGACCATAACTGTAAAATAACAACATTGAGTTAGAGCCAGTTAATAAGAACTGGCTCTAATTCAGTGTTCTTGGTCCACAGACATCTACTTATTTTACTACAGTTCCAGGCCTCAATAATGATAGTATGAAAAACAATGATTAAAATCTCAGAACTACCTTGGATGCTGGTGAGCATTAACCAAAGAGTTAAAAGGTACAGATGGTGCACTAGTAACAACATCACAATATTTTGTCAAGAGCCTCACACCATTACCAAAACAGGTATCATCCACAATTGTCAAAGGCCAATAGGCTGATAGCCCTGGCCAGCAATAACTGGCATGACTATTTTAAAACTGTTAATATGAGCTCTTGAGTAGCTTTCAAATGACAGCAGCCTCATCTCTGTGACCTATGGTGCTCAAGAAATTGGCCAAGGAGGTCGGGCACTTTAGCCATTTCTGGAGCTCCATTTCTCTTGCCACAAAGCTCAACATGTTGAAATTGATCATTTTCAGAGTCTCCAGTTCAAAGAACTTGTTTATTCAACCGATCGATTTTTTGAAGAAATGAACCGCAGGACCCCATCTACTTTTTTTTATTATTATTATTAATCCTTTATTTATTGAGGATAGTCTCTGAGGAGAGTGGCTGACCAGTGCACTCTCCTGTGCTTGTCCACTCACCTCACCCTCAATGTAAAGACATGCTTGTGGACCAGAACTCAGCTGTAGCTACCACTACTGATGCAAGTCTACAGGTCTTATAATGCATATAGTCACACACAGGCAAAAAATGCTTATACAATTTTTATGTAGTGTGTACACTGCCAGCTGTCTATTCGACACTCACTGGCAGAGGTTGTTTCCTGTTCTGGCACCAGAATGAATTACAACTGCATAAGTCTCTATCTTTTAACTCTCTTTTGAGACAAAAACAGCAAAGGGCACTGTATGGCACAAGACTGGCCCCTATTCTTTGACTGAGTGCCAATGGTAAGTGAGTACTAGCACTGAGACGGACATACGTGCATGTTCATACTGCACATCATGAATGGTCACCCAATTCTCCATTGAAATATACATGCAGTATAATGATATATTTGAATCTAACTTTACTGGGCATGTAGCATTGACAAGTTGTCCAGTACCATACACATTAAGCTCCTCAACTGACTACAGTGTTGATTAGTGGTAAAGGACATATGCACTGCTATGGCTCCCCACCAGTAAGACCTAGTTAAGGTGTTAATCAATGGTGTTGGAATAATATCCAGCACACTTTGCTGTGTTGATTTGTTTGTCTTGAACTTAAAAACTACATAAACCAAGCTAAAACCAACAGCATGCACATTTTATTTGGCTTTCTAAATGAAGTTAAATGTCCTATATGCTTTTTAATACAAAAATGGCTCATTTTGATTGTACTATGTTCCAGTTATAAACTCAAGTGGCTGCTGTTTGACAGAGAGGGTTTTGTTTTGACTTGTTTCTCTTGTCACCATAAGAGCACAAGGTCATAAAGGTTCTGTGTTCACGTGTAACACTAAATTTAGCAGATGTGGGCAGTCTGATGATGAGGGAACAAATAGTGATAATTGTTGTCCTTACTCAAAACATTCCACCTTTAATAGCTGAACTCATTCCACAGTTGCATGTAACCTAACGTATGAGCAGCAAAGCTGAAGCTTTACTGTCCTAATCTACTTAGATTGTAATGGGACAAACAGCCATGACCTACTTGGCTTTTGTAAGTAAATAGGAGATGTCAGGAGAGCTTTGCATAAACAAGCCATAATTTCAATATTAACCCAGAAAAGAAAAGTGGGAACCTGTTAAAACAATCACAGTAAAAAAAAAAAACAGAACAAATCATGCACGAGTCAAATTCTTGTGTTGTGACAAATAAACATAGTGAGAAATTAAAGCTCATGCACAAGATTAGCCATGCAGACAGGAGGAGTGTGCTCTCACCTGGAAGGCGTGATGGGCGTTAGGTCCTTGCCCATGGTCTGGATAACGCGGCGTCCCCACACCCACAGGCCAGTACAGATGCCCATGCCACCATAGAACAGCAGCCACACAGGAGTGGTTGAGTCCTGCATTACCCCACCCTGGTCATAGATCATCCACAGAGCCACCAGAGGACCGATGGCATTACTGCCAGGTAGAAAAAGCATTCTTATGCTTAGAAACATCATAACTCAATATCAAACATGGACTTTAAGGCAATAAAAAAGTCCTTCAGGGTAAGACTAAAATCATGATTAATTATGGTCAACCAAGATGTATTCCTGCCTCATGCCCAGTGTTTCTGTGATAGGCTCTGGATCCAACACCACCCTGATCAGGATAAAGCAGTTACTGAAGATGAATGAATGATGAATAAATCTTTCATCACTTAAATGTCAAACTGATGTTTATCATGTAAGAAAACCATCTTCTGCTAAACAGAGAATTAATTAAATTCATTCAATTAGACTGTTATCAGTATGCTTTCATTTCAGATTATTACTCTGAACAGATGGCATAATTATATAATCTCTTTAATAAAGTGATTTTTCATGTCCATCAGAGTCAAGCATGTGTTGGAAAATGTATTTATTTAGTAAAATGCAGTTTTTGGTAACCATAATTCCTGATTTTAAAAAGAGACTAAAGGGTTACCTTATGATAAGCAGCCTACCTAACATCATTGCCACCATGCGCAAAGGATCCAAAGCAGGCAGTGAGGATCTGCAGGAAGTGGAACAGCAGAAAAACCTGTGGCTTGTCCTTTTCTTCTTTGTCCTCATCAACGCAGTCCTCCAGCACCCCTCCTGCACCTTGCATGGACAAATTCTTGTCAGATCCCAGTTTTACGTCCACGCCCCCCTCCTCTGCCTCGATTTCAGCCTCGGCCACGGCGTTGCAGTAGCTTGAGTAACTGTCGTAACGGACGCGCTTCTTAGAATAGGAGACACTGTCACCCACCAGCTTCTCACTGTCCTCAGGTGGCGCTGCAGCACTCGACTCCGAGCGCAGCAGGGGCTGTACGGCCATGCCGCAGATGGCTGCTGTGTAGCACGTGTAGCTGTTGTTGCGGCGCAGGACCCGGTGGCTGACGTCGGGCCGCTCTTCCTCCAGCCGACCCACGTGGATTTTGTGTAGCAGATCTTTGTAGAGACCTGAGTCCTTGTGCACAGTGTGGTAGACCTGGCCATCGCTGCGTACATGTCCATCGAAAGCAAAGGTTCCATTGGACACTGGTGACTTCAGACAGCCGTTTGTCATGGAGTGAGTGCGACCTGGTGGAATTATAGATAATTTAGTTTTGTAATAATAATCATCATCATCATCATCATCATCATCATCATCTTTGTCTTTTTCCTAGATTTTCTCCCCTAATTTTATTTGCATCCAATTCCAACCCATCAGGATTGCTCTCATATCATACAACAGCTACTAATCAGGGAGGGTGTTCCTCCGAGACACGTGACACCAGCCACTGCACCTTTTCAAGCCCACATCTGTATGTATGAGCTCACAGATGCCCATGACTGGCTAATGTTGCTGTAATTGGTATGGGAGAAAACCTACGCTACCCCTCCTACCCTGAGAGAATGGCCAATTCTGCTCTCTAGACTCCCGGTCACGGAAATCATTGCATCATCCAGATTCAACCTTGCGATCTCCAGATGACAGGACAAACAGTTTTCTCTACTGTGCCACTCAGGAGCCAAGATAATAATAATGATAATGATAATTATAATAATAAAAATATAATCATTTATACCTTAAGTATAAACACATGGGATTATAATGAATAAACACAGCAACATAAAACATGCATAATGGCACAATAACATAATATGTAATAAATACACATGGGAGATTTAGGACTAAACATGATGGCACTGTCTAACACACTACAGTTCATGGTTTCCTGCTGTGGTCCAACACCTTACTAACACACTTCATGGTCATCTGTAAAATCCATTCAAATGGTGTCTAATATAATTCTTGTGGTAAAATGAATGGTGTCCCATTAAAACGTTGAAATAAAACCTGAATAAACAGAAGCTGCACAAACAAGTCAAACAGCTAAGCAAATGGGAAATACATCTGCTGTACGGTGGCTATAAACTTACCATACACCCGGCCGTTAGGAAGGACAGTGCCACCATTGGCCAGGCTATTTAGCTCCCCAGTGGATTCCCCAGTCAAGGGCAGTTCAGAATCATCGTTACTCTTTGCCCCTGGAAGCTCTTTGAACACCGGAGCCTCCTCTTCTTCCTCAGGTATCTTATCTAGACTCTCATCAGAGATGCGTGAGAGAACATGTTCTTTTTCCAGCTTACCTGGACATGGAACGAAGGAGGACATGTAATTATCTGAGCAGAAAATCCTACAGGTTTGTGCCACATGGGTATAAAGGAATCATTGCTTTTGCATTAATCTCACTAGTCTAGCACTTTGCAGTATGTATAATTCCATTAAGATGCAGAATCCCCACAAGATAAAACCATAATGTTAATTAGATACCACTGCTTTTAAATAAGGTGACTATGAAAACAAGTACAGACTGTGTCATTTATTTTTGGTATGTGGCATGGTTATAAACGTCTTATTACCGTAAAATGCTAAATCAAGATGCTCATTATCTTTACATGGTGCATAACATTCATATTATCCCAGCCTTTTAAATCCAACATAAAGTTAATGAAAATACCGTTAAAGCCAGTAACAGTGAGGATTTGAAAAGTTACCAGTGAACACAATTAAATATTAATCCCACTCATTTCAAAGCTGCAGCCAGAGTACAACACTCACATGATCAATTTAGAATAAAAAACTCAGAAAACAGTGAACCAGCCAAATAAACAGCTGCAGAGCTTATTTTCATTGTGATCATTTTCACACAAATTAAGCAACAACATGAGGCTGCAAGTCTCAGCCAGCAAAAAGAACACTCCACTGTGCAGCTTCCCGGCGGTGCAACAGATGTTAACCACTGGGTTCAGTTCATTATTTAACAGTGGATTTCCTATTACCCTCAGCCTTGCTTTTTTTTTTTACTTGACAGCACTACAATCGTAATTTTGCTTCAAATACCTAACATATCTGAAACATTACAATCCTCTTCATGGCAAATGTGAGTATTAAGAGATAATGAATGTGATATGGACCAAAATACAATAATTTATTTTGTTAATTAGTTCCTTAACAATTAATTTAATCCTGGGTCAAAAACATCATACTTTCTGTAATGTGATTTTTTTCATGGACAAATTCAGCCACTACAAACTTCAGTTTTATTCTACCTCTTATTTTCTCGACTCCCTAGACTTATTCTACCTCCCCTCTTATTTATTCTAAACACCTTCCTACTGAACTAAAGTGTTGTGGTTTTGAAAAAGCTACATTATTAATAACATTCATAAAAGTCAAACGGCTATACTGCATAAACACACTTGACTTACGACTTTGCAAATTCAGACAGCAATAAATCTGTGGATAATTAAACTAAACCACTAACTGGAAAGGCAGCCAGACATTGTTTGTGAAGAGCTTGTAAATCACTAACTTAGCATGTGAACCTACTTGCTATTTTCCTTCTCATCCAAGGGCAGACAAAGATCCAGACCACAGCAGCACACACCAAAGAGCCGGCCAGGGTGATGAGGGCGATGGCCCACACTGGGAGCATCTCCAGGCCTAACACTGCAGGGGTACAGACACACAGCTTAGAACGACAGGGAACCGAGTGCACACCTGGCAGATTAGCACACCGCCTTGGGTTAAACAGATGGCCTTCCAATAAACTAGACTTTGTACTTTTTCGTGTTGATATAAAACTATCTGACGCGCGTATGCAAACACAAACAAAGCACTTGTGCGTTTACATAAAAAGAGCTTAATATAATTACAAGATGAGCAATGTTAACTGCAATGTCAGCAGCATTTAGCACTGAATGTGATAAACACATTTATTCGATTAGCTGTCCCTTTAAGGGAGCGATGACTCACATGGAGCTCCTGTGTACATGATGGAGAATGTGTTGATGCCGATAGTTGAGGCATAGAAGAGGGGCAAAGCACGAAGACCATTTGGAACAGGATCATCCTATAAGGAACAAAAGAAATGATCAACACTGACACTACACCATGAGGAAACCTATTAATTTAGCTATAATTTTTAAATAATTATTTATTATTTATGAACTTATTCATATACAGGTCTAATGACTACAAAGGTCCCTATGGTGCATTTAAGCAAAAGTATGTCTGAAAATTGCTAAATATCCAAATGTTGCAACATTGGAAAACTATGCTGGTCCAAATACAAGAAGGGTGAATCACAAACAGAATGTCTCTCATGCGTATGCTCAACCAGTCTAAAGTCAGTCTGAGGAAATATGTCTGACAAAGTGCACGGTTACAGGTACAAACAGTACAAACTCAAAATGCAATACTATCGTGGCATTTTCCAGACGCCCTTATCCAGAGTGACTTACATTTATCTCACTTATAGAGCTGAGCAGTTGAGGGTTAAGGGCCTTGCTCAAGGGCCCAACAGTAGCAGCCTGGTGGTGCTGGGATTCGAGTTCATGATCTTCCGATCAGTAATGCAATATCTTAACCACTGAGCTACCACTGACCCAATACATGCAAAAATATGTGGACAAGCATTTATAGCATAGAGATAATTCTGAAAACATGGGACTTTAAACTTACTTTATTAAGAATAAAATATCTGATGACATAGAAGAGTAGGCCAGACATGAGGCCTGACAGCAGAGGAGAGATGAACCAGGAGGCAACTGAAGCAGACAGAAATTATTTCAGTTATTCCATAATAAGAAGAGACACCTTATGCTGATATGAACAATGTAATAAAATGTATACAGGGGTTTATGGGCTTTACTGCTCAGTTGAAAACATACCAATTTTAACTAGCTGCATCCACTGTACACCTTTGGTGCCAATGGCCACCATAGAGAAGCCGATAGTAGACCCCACTATACAATGGGTTCCAGAAATGGGCAACTTAAGGAATGAAGCAATGAGCTGCCAAACCGCAGACCCTGAGAAAGAAGGGGAAACATGAAACTCATACAGGCAGGGAGTCTCTCAGCCACATGCTTCCTCTCTTAGTTTTTAGTTCTTAGTTCTACTGTATACTGCCACTACTAACAGATTTAAAAACTGAAAGAAGAAACTTGGAAGGAAAACAAACAAGAAGGAATCATGCTGCGTACTCGAACACATTCTCTCCCGACACTTTCATTCCTGGATCTGTT
The DNA here is from genome assembly GCA_028566435.1 of Scorpiodoras heckelii. Classification (NCBI taxonomy): domain Eukaryota; kingdom Metazoa; phylum Chordata; class Actinopteri; order Siluriformes; family Doradidae; genus Scorpiodoras; species Scorpiodoras heckelii. The sequence goes on from JAOVVH010000038.1 coordinate 3,179,788, forward strand.
AGTCTACATTTTCTGGGAAAATAAAGACCTCATTCAGAATCAGCAGCCCTCAAACAGCATGTGACCATATGTTTACTCTACCACAGAGTATTGGCAGTCCACAATTGAAAAGAAAAAAAAAAAATCTAATTAACAGTTTGCTTTACATTTTCATATTTAATCCCAATTCATAATTTTAGGCTGTAATAAATGTAGTTTAAATCAAAACATAACTTACCGACCATGGCGCTGACCTCGCCTGCCATCAGTATGGGTACGGTATCATTGTACAAGCTGACATCTATAATCCCTTTCCGAATGGTCTCACCCACTTTGGCGCCCAGGAGCATGGACCCCAGCGTTTCAAAGATGGAGGCCAGGATACAGGCCTGGCGCAATGTGACCACCCCTGAACCCACCGCTGTGCCAAATGAGTTTGCTACATCGTTGGCTCCAACTGAAAATGCCAGGATGAAGGCGATGATGAAGCCAATTATCACCATCCACAGATACGGCTCTAAATCCATCATGGTGCTTGTTCTTCAATTTGATTAGAATAAAATTCAACACCTCTGGAGCACTAAATTAAACAAAGTAAGCTGCTTTGTTGTTAAAGGGAGAAAAAAAGGGCCCCTTTTTTTGCTTGATGCTCTTCTTCCCCTGGCTGCGCGTGTTCTAGGGGGAGAGGTACACTGCTAACTAAGCCGTTTAACCTCTGAAGTCTCTGAAGCTGTGAGCAATGCAGGCAGGAGAGGGCATTCCATTGTTTGGCTCTCTTCGTGTCCCGGTTACCAAGAAGGCCTCAGCTGTCAAAATAAAGAAAGAAATGATTGCAGAGCATTCTGCTTCTATTTGTGCATGAAGCAACATTACATAGATAAAACACTGCAGGAGAGCAAGAGGCCAGAAAGCTGGAGAAACAGGTGGGGTGGGGGGTAGAGGGAGACAAACTTCAAATGACAATTATCTCAGCACAAACCTAAACAGCTTTAGAATGACCCTTTCAAGCAAACCCGAACTTCTGTCAACACATTTCTAATAAAACAAGCATATTCATATGTGAATTTTAGATCCTTAATGAAGATTTGCCATCAACAGAGAAGGAATGTACCAAATTCGCACCTCAGGTTGGATTCTCAGCAGGTTTTCAGGGTTGGCATTCAAATCAGCCCCAGCAGTATGACTAATCATGCTCCAGCCTAAACAAAACTGTGGTTTATCAGTACCCAATACCCATGTGCATTAATACAGCTTCCTGCTTTACTGCTTTCAACAGGATTAGATTATTATTGGGTCACATTTACTGAAACCCAGGAGGTCTGTAAATGTGCCACTACATGTTGGCTGCATTCTGACCATGTTTATGGAAATCAGAAACGTAGTTTTATGGAAAACTAAAACTTACAGTTTTACTCTTGTTTCGTCTCTGATTATCGCTGGGGAAGGCAATAATGATCATTCAACAATATGTGATGCTGCAATGCATTTTTAGCACAGAGTGAGCTACATAAAATAAACACACAGTGTTTATCTTAGTCGAATGGGTTGAGTAATACACAATAGCACAGAATTATTTGCCTACATTAGTTGTCTGTTGATCAAGGCTAATCCAAATCTACATCTCACAATGGTTATTTATATGCTTTGTGAAGTCTTCAACAGATGATCAATAAATAGTAGTGCTGTCACTTGAGTAAAATTTTTTTATTGCATTAATCGTGAAATTAATTTTTTTAATCGAGCGTTAATCGCGGTTTTAAAGCATATTTTCATTTGTGGTGTACATGGATGGAGGCATCATAGGACCATTGAAAATGAAAGAGAAATGACTGCTGAACTTTCACTTGACTTTATTTGATAAGAGTGAAATATTAACGATAATTGATGTCTTTTTGTTATTTTAAATAAAAAAAAAATAGTTTTGGTCTATGGTTCGTCTGATATACTGATTAGAGTTGGAGTTTAATTAAAGGCATCGATTCACCAGTTTAAATTAGAGTAATGCGGTACGTTGCAACCGAAGAGTAAGTTTACGTTCCAAAACATACATTAAAAAGTTCAAATACATCACCCACAGTTCATAGACGTTTCATCACATTTATTTCAAAAGTGCC
>JAOVVH010000038.1:3186842-3198191 GCA_028566435.1 Scorpiodoras heckelii
CAGTACAACACACACTAACACACCATCACCACCACATCAGTGTCACTGCAGTGCTGAGAATGATCCAGCACCCAAATTGTACCTGGTAAGTGATACGTGTATGTAAGTGGAACTATATAACAGTATACGGTAAGTGGAACTGAGAAAATGGACAATAAGTGTAGAGAAAAGGAGGTTGTCATAAGGTTATGCCTGATCGGTGTATATCCTAAGTGGAACTGAAGAGACGAGATGACTGCTGCTAATCGTACTGAAACCTATGTCAGTCTGTGTCTTAAGTTAAGTACATAATTATAATCCCTGTTTTGAGATCATCCTCATAGTAACAAGATAAGACAAGCTCAGAGTGCACTGCACCAAGCCGAGCTATTTAATGGATCATTCAATCCTACATGTAACTGTATATGAGTCACAAGTGCTATACACAAACATTACTTACAAATCTTAAAGATGCATGCATGCAAAATAAACTGCCTCTTTGCCCATGACCCTGAGAGTACTGCAATTCATTATGCGCTGTACAGATTTAGTCAGATAAATGTAATAACCTTGTAACACCATCTCTGATATTGAAACAAACCAAATTCTACCGCTTTCAAATCAATAAATACACAGGTAATTAATATACTGCAATTCTAATCAGTAATAATGTCAACTCGCTCTGCTTGGTCAGATTAAACCCCAGTCGCTTTGAATACAAGTGATACTCAAACTCTGCATGCTATACCCCCCACCAGCACTTCCCACCTAACACACTCACACACCTGCACAATCTATTGTTCCACATGTTCACACACATCGAGAAGGCACAAACTGTACCTGTTGCGCTAAAGGACAAAAAGGGAATGAGGAAAAAGGTACGCGCGAAGAGACTGCCGCACTGACTGCAGTAAACTCTGATCCGCTCTACTCACCTTCTCACTATGCAGTACTGAATGAACCTTTTTGAAAGGGAGGGGGTGGAAGGATAATGGGTTGGAAAATGACAGACTGAGTGGTGGACAGATTAAATATGACCTGGGAAGAATGAGGAAAATGGCATGATGTGATGTACTAAAGACGAGAATGACAAAGCATCTGGGTGATCGAACAATCCGTTTTAAAAAAAAAGTGTCCAGCGGAGACAGAGAGAGAGAGAGAGAGAGAGAGAGAGAGAGAGAGAGAAAGCAAAAGAGAGCGCGAAGCACTTTGACAGAAAGAACAGAAAATCGTGAGGTCGAGAGTTAGATGTGACGTGTGATCCTGCAGCTCCCTCCTCATGAAACGCCTGTCACTGCAGTCTAGACTGCCTCTTAAATGAAAGCATCAGCATCAAGAGCAAGCTATCCAATCCTGTTGCATTTCAGGCAGCCAGCTCCTACGACTGGACAATTCTGCATGGGAAGAAAGTGTGATGGAGGCGGCTGAGCCAATGGCAGAAGCTCGTGGTCGAGTGGGGGTGGGGGAATGCAAATTTCCAAACCAGGAAAGGCATGTCAGTACACCAAGGACGTTCAATGGTGTTTACAGTGCTGACACCGCCACAGTCGCATTACGTCTCTCTGAAGACAAACCAGCACAGAACAATAACTAATAAAAGCATTTATATCCATTAGGAAATGCCTGATTCCTCAAGGGCACAAGAGAGGCTTTTTTTCCCCTTCACAGCACAATGAGCACCCATGAGCATTAGTCTATGAAATAACTCTCACAGCATGACTGATTAATCAGATTAACACCATGGCGGCATTAGTTTTCTGGAATGGAATATTTCAAATAGCAAAGCCAAAGCACAGCTGTCCCACACAACAGGAACCATTAAGTTGCATCAGAATATACGCACCACAGACATCAAACCTCTTACAACAGGCCAATGACATCAGATTCATTACAAATTCATTTGTGTAATGCTAGCAAATTCCGCATTCTCTTTCAGCGCCTGGAACAATTGTTCCTTTCACGAGGATGATATCATGATCATGTGCCCCCTCCTTCACTGCAAACCTCTTCAAATCAAAACAACTGTTGAGACATGAACTGGGACGACTTCCTCTCACCAGCAGATCACACGCCGCCCAAACTGGAGCCGCTGTGAAGTCGAGACAGTCCCACGCAGGTCACGTCTTACATTCTATCTAAAACAGACAAACAAGAGGAAACAAGGATCCCCTCACTGATGCAGCCGCTGGTGCTGGGGATGACTGCAGCAACCGCAGAGCTTCCTGTGACACTAATCGTCAACGACACTGTCACACCGATTCAGGGTCATATCTTTCACACTGATTCATTGCTTAACAGCCTCAAGTTAGCTTCGAGAACATTCTATTCAGAAACTTCTATTCAGAAAGAGTTCTGTATTCACCAGATCATATATCACACCTTTCAAAGTAACTGTATAACCCTGAGATGTCACTTACAGAAACGCTCCAAATATGGTTTTGTCAGGCTTTACAAAAGACACATGTTGTGATCATCAGCTATTTTGGCTCTGACTTCCTCCTGAAGGAGGGCATCTTTCACTGTAGAGACGTGAGAAGACCAACAATGAACTGTAGCAAACAATGTCCTCAAAGGCTGTAGTGAGCATGGCCCCCGGAACTGAACTAATACTTCACAACACATAGACAGTTAATCAAACTGCTTGTCTGTACCAATTACAAACTCCATTTCAGTATAACCAAGATCGCTATGGAAGATTACATCATGAGACATTTCACAGATATCAGAGTACTTCATAGATTTTAAACGCTTTTCTGTTCCATATTCAGACATTCAGGTACCTTCCTAAAAAAAATAATCTATAGATTAGTAAGCACATAAAGCTTCTCACCATCTGTAAAAATTAAATTCACAAATGAAAACTCTCAAAATGCACATTTGAGCCCATCAGAGTTTCACCTATAGGAGGATGGACGTATGTCTTCCTCCTCGTCTGCCCTAGCGACAGACTGCACAATTGAGTCCCAATGACGCCACAGTCATCTACGGGATTCATCGAATCCACTTTCCACCGGGGGTGGCTGCGTCACGTTCCAATGCTTATGACTCCCCCGGACGTGCCTCAGCATGTTTCAGAAGCGGATCTCTGCTTTGTTCCGCTAAAAATATGTGCCTAGGGTTCTTTTTTTACATACCACTGCCACGCTGCTGCACAGAGCAGAATGAGCTGGGAAGATACAGATAGAAAATAATTATCAGGATGAATGCATGTTTTATAACTAGTGCTGTTAATCCATCCATTCATCATCTTCCGCTTTATCCCGCTAGTCAGGGTCATGGGGGGGGGCCCTCGAGTCAATCCCAGCGTCATCAGGCGAAGGCAGGGTACACCATAGACAGGTCGCCAGTCCATCGCGCGGCCTGTTAATCACGCGATTAATTTTTTTTAATCCTGCGTTTATCGCGGTTTTAACGCACATTGTGATTTGTATTGTACATGCAGGTCGGCATCGTAGGACCATTGAAACTGTTGTTGCCGTTTATCACTGATCTATTTTAAGAGAAACGACTGCTGAATTTTGCCTCATTATTCACTTGACTTTATTTGATAAAAGTGAAATATTAAAGATGATTGATGTCTTTTCATTTTTTAAAATAAAAATAGTTTTTGTCTTTCATTCATCTGATTTACTGATTAGAGTTGGAGTTTAATTAAAGGCATCGATTCGCCAATTATAGTAACGCGGCACGTTGTAACCGAAGAGTAAGTTTACGTCTCAACCACAAGCAAAACACACATTAAAAAGTTCAAATACATCACCCACAGTTCATAGACGTTTCATCACATTTATTTCAAAAGTGCCTAGAGCATACAAAATTAGGCTGAAGAGTGTTGTTTATCATGCTAAATGCAGCCGAGTGCTGACAGCACGATCCGGAGGCTGTCCGCTGTTGATGACGCTGCAGGGCATTTCAAATAGAACCAGTTTAGTGAGCGAGTTCCCTATGAAAAGCCCTTGGGATTCTGTACCCTGTGCTGTGTACAGGGAGCAGGGAATCAGATTAGGGACACTGGCTATGGAAATGCAGCCTAAAACGAGTAACGTTAACGGTCAATATGTTCACTCACAGTGCCGCTGGTTTGCGTAATTTAATTAATTTGTAATCTGCGTTAAAATTTTTAGTGGTGTTAATTTTTTAAATTGCGATTAATTCTTTAATGCATTAATTTGACAGCACGATTAATAACAAACACAGCCACAAATCTTTGATCCATGGGGTTCCTAAAACTGGACTTAAGAGTATTACATTTGTCTGCACAACAAAGTAGGAAAGCCCCAACAATAAACTCAATTAAAAAGAGACAAAAAATAAATCTTTTATCTATATAGCTAAAACCCATTGTATAAGCACAAAAGTCAAGAAAGAATGACCAAATGGGCAAGTCAACAAAACTGGTTAGACAAAACGTCTGAAACGCTCCCAGCTGGGTATGGAGTCATGCGGAAGACAGAACAAAACTGAGTCACAGCAGGTACAAATGAGGGGTAAAGGAGCAAACTTTTTGATTCCCTCTGGGTGGGAGGGATGGCATGCTCTCCTCTGTCAATCAGTGATACTAGCTAATCACGGGCATCCATAAGCTTATGGAAGTCGAAGAGGGTAGACTGCTGCAATGTGGACGAGGATGGAGTGCTATGCTGCTCGGGGATGCTACATGAGCTGCAGTTTGAAAAGAAGTGGTTGCTGGCTTCACATGTCTCAAAGGAGCATATGTTAGCCTTCCCACTCCTAAGCTGGAAGTTTTATGACAGGGGAGAGCTGGATGGTGAGTGGGACTTTTCAGGTGACCAAACCAGGAAGAAAAAGGGGAGGAAAATGTTTCTTCTTTATGCCATCTCAGTTTCTCTCATCATTCTTGCCTTTGGCCTGATTAGCAATCTAGGTCTAGATGTATGTAAATATGCTTTGTGGCAAACCCTGTTGAAATAAAACCGAGTTAAAATAAATTGCAATTCCCCAAAGTAGACTAAAGATGCTAGGCTTATTAGATACATTCAAGAGTAAATTCCTTGTTAACTACACAAGTGTATCATGACATCCAGGAACACTCTCTGGTGGATCATATTTGGAATCCATTCTACTATATATGTATATATTATTTAAGGAAAGCACAAGATATACACTGATGTTGATGAAGTCCAGGCAAGCCACTACACCAAACTGGCCTTCTCATACAACCACATAAGAAGTGATACACAATTTCAAGTAGGACTGGATGATAAGATGATCTCAAAACAGAATCTCACTAAAATTTATGTCCATAACAGTAATAAGCTTCGGACATTTTTACTTGATATGGACAGATTGAACAGCCTATCACACAGCAAAAATAAACATGACAACAGCCAGTCAGTCTGCAGTTTTTGGTTTTCTTTTCGAAGTACATGCCCACTGCCTGCCACAAAGCATTGTGTAAGCTAGCGGTGGTAAAGAAAGCTCTGAAAGCGAGGGAAAAAAATGAGTGGAACTGGTGAGGGGCATGAAAGTAACATCGAAATTGAACTCAAACTATCTTTCAAAGATGAGTAAATCGTTGACAAAAAAGGTAACATGACATCAATTACATGGTCTGGGCCAAGCACAGTTCATTATTTCTGGTAATTATTCATCGTTAATGTTCTTTGCGATGGTGTGATGTGCATCGATGTGGTCGCTATATTGCTCTCCCTTTAATCTGCTGCTCTGAACACTTCAGCTGAGCTGTGATCTGTCTGTAAAATGCTTTTTATTCTGAAGAGTTATTAGCACACACGGATAACAGATGCTATTATCCTGTAAATGCTTATATGTGCTGTATCACACTTCAGCACTTAACTTTTTTATTAAGATATCCATTTTGTCGAGGAAAAAGGACTGAAAAGGATTTTATTTAATTTTACTTGTGCATATTCTGATGCTGAAAAAAGATTTTATCATTACAATTGTTTTGAATGTTTGTAAAATGTTTCACTTTTCAGCAAGTGCTTGTCATGTTCGTACCATACGAAATAGTTTAAAACCACAATTACCCATCTGGTTTATTCAACTTTCACTCAGGAGCAAAAATCAGCCTTTAAACTTGAAGGAAATAATGATTTGACATTTATCGTGATAATTATCAATATCGACTGACGAAGATTTTTATTGTAATAACATTTGTGGCTGTATCATCCAGCCCTACTGTCAGATAACATTCCATGGAGAGCAAATCTCTAAAGCAAACATGACTGCATTTCAATAATGCATGCCACTTGGGTAAGAGCACATCAGGTGTGCTGAACAGCATGACATTGCTGAATACATTTTCTCAGAATCTCCTTTCAAAAACATCCTTTCCTTCAGGGGAAAACAAAAAAGGTCTTTTCAACTCCCTACTGCTCTGTCCTACTTTCACACTCTGAAAGTGAACCTTGTAAGAGGTAAATAAAAAAGGCAAATATTCAGGCAGCAGCAACAATACACAAGAAATCAAATAGGGTTTTACAATTTCATGCCCAATTACTTACTAGTGCCACTATAATTCAAATAATCAGGCCATGAAATTTCCTGTGGCCAGCCATACAGCCAATGTATTTAGTTCTTACAATTTTTAGTCCTTAGTTGCATATTATTTCTGAGCTCCTCAATTTTGATAGAACGTGTTTCAGATTACATAATAGAAAACAAAGGTGTAACCATGCAAACAAAGCAAACAATGCATATAATGAAGCTTCCCCTTAAACATATACCAGGAACTTGTGACTGGATAGTCAAAAACCTAAATATTTGTAAACAAACAGTATGTCATGCTGAATATTAATAATATCTGAATATGATACAGTTCCTTAATAATTTTGGCTATAACCGAATTTTTATCAGAAATGTAAAAATCTGGATGGTGATTGCTGTTATAAACAGTAGCAGTTAGGGTTATGAAGAGGTCACCCATATCAACCAAGAGTGTATTTAAGTATTTATAAATTAAATGTTATTTTGAGCCTACTGAGCACAGCTCCAGAGATAAAAGAGTAAGCTAATCAGGTAAACCTGTAGCCTACTGTACGAACACTTGATCTGAACTTTCTTACATATGCTTCCATACTGTATATTCTCAATAGAAAGGATAGTAATCTGTACCTTTTCCATGTCTGTTACTTTCTGGCTCTTCCTTTTAGTTATGTGGTCATAGCTAGTCTTGCCAGATTCCCTGCATGTACTCTGCACAAAATGTACTTATTCTCTAAGGATTTGTGAAAGAACATATCTAATAATTTGTATTTTCTTCTCCCCAGCCTCTCTCTTTCTATCCCTTCCAAAAGGACCATAATTACCTTTTAGAAGAAGTAAGAAAACTACATGTACCATTCTAGGTAAAAGATACATCTTAAAGGTATAAAAGGTGCTCTCTTGAGCATACCATCCCCGAAACAAGGAATGGCACAGTTTAGTACCTTTTTCCTGAGAATGCATACAACAAACAATTGCCTGGGATTAGAAAATGTACAAATTTGTATATTTTTTCTTGAACAAAAAAAATCTACTTTTTATTTAATCAAATTTTACTCACTTCCTTTGGAGGTGATGCACCACCTCCATGAAGAGGAAGGAGGACCAACTGAACAGCTTCTCATTTCAATGTTCAATGTCACACAACCTCTGTCTAATAACCACAGTCATGTCTTAACAGGTGTCCCTGTCAAATGAGTGGTCACCAGTTAAGCTTGTCACTTTAAACTGAGCCCGGACTATATGTCATGTAATTCAGCATGTCAGCATGTCTTTTCCTTACTGGCGCCACTCGAAAACGGAGGACTACAAAAGCAAGACAATCAGCATATCATCAGCATCAGACACTCCACAGGGTTCCCTGATAAAAATATGCTGCTTGGTCTACTTAAATTAATGCAACTTTTTGCATCAGACTATTAAACAGATCAAGCAAGATTAGTTTTTGTATAAACTACTTAATTTTCTGTATGAAACATTTCTCTTATTTGTTGATTATTTTTCAGTGTAGGATCTACTTAAGCTTAAGAGTTTGAAATGTTTTATATATATATATATTTATTTTTATTTTTTTTTACTTAATTTCTGTATTATTTACTGTAAGAAGGATATACTTTTTTGCAAATGTGCTCGGGACATCTTAAAGTTACACTTCCTCTCAAAGAACTACTCGTTATTGTGACAGCAAGGTCTTTAGAAAGATTCACATACACAACAGGCAGAAAAGGAAAACTTGAAAAGATATGAGAATGGGGAAAAGTTACTAAAAGGACTACAGAACACAAAATGTAAAAGGCATTAAAATGCTAAACAATAGCACTAGAATTGTATATTGTATAACCTAATACAAGCTGCATCGTGGCACATGGCATCCTAGGAATACAAACCCAGAACAAGTACAAAGAAAACCACATCCGGTTGGTGACACTTCCTGGTTAAACCCTCTCTCATTGGCTATTATCATTGTTCATTTCATCCTTTCACACTACAGGATTTCAAGCTGTAAATATCAAGCATGTCTGATATTAACAATGTGAAATGTGGAAGGCTCTGATCCACTCAGGGGCAATAAGATTATGTCTATAAATCCCTCACACTACACAATCTTTCACGCTGATAATCAGTTCAGATCAGCCTCGAACCAGGTTACACCCCCACGATTCCTGAAAGGAGTGAATCGGACCAAAAAACCAGCCCAAAAATCCTCTATTGTGGGGCCAGTTCAAGAAGACTGCCTGGGATTATGCAATGCACTATGTCCTGTTTTCAACAAATGCAGATTTCTTCAAAACTAGATATGTTAATGTAAAGGTAGAAACTTAATTTTTTTTATTGTCAATATACAATTACAACCACTCAGCTTGATTTTTTTTTTTTTTTTTTTTTTTTTTTTTTTTTTTTTTTTTTTTTAGAGTTTATAAATTAAAAAAACAGTGCAATTTAATAAATTACCAAGTCAACTGTCATGTACAGGAAGAGAGCAGTGCAACAGTGTTAAATAAAACACGGTGTTTAATAAAAACATTCTAGATTTTACATTATCTTAGATGGGTTGTGGAGGATCGTTGTCAGATTTATATATAATTGTGCTTGATTTGTCTAACTGTTTAATTCAGTATGTAAGTGGAGTTTACACCTGGATATGCTACTCTGACAACACCTGACCAAACCACGTGATGAGTGCTGATTGATGTACAAGTATAGCACAAGTCACATACTTGAAACTCCTGACAAATTTCAGGGAAACAGGCAGCATCTGAAAAGGGTTAGTCACAGACCGGAATGGAAAGTCACAATAAGCTACACAACCCACTGCATCCTCCATCAAACCTCTTTGTGTCATGAGTCTACAATCGTTTTTTTTCCTGTGGCTAAAATACTCGTACACCACCCACAAACCTCACATTTGGCAAAGTGTCAGCAGTACGACAGATTCAGTTTTAAACAAAATATGAAGGCGACAGACAGTTCTGTCTCACGGTCCAAGTTAGAGATCAGGAATTAATCGGATTTCCACACTACTCACCAGCACCATTGTGACTGTCAGAGAGAGCACTTAAAGTTATTATATATCAGATTATCACATTTCTGCTTATGGGAAACCAAAGCTAAATATATAACACATGCATCATTATTATAACTATATAATTGGATGCAAGATTTAAAAAAAAATGGAGCCCTCAGGGCAACAACTTTACTTTCTGAGACAAGAAAATCTTAATCACCACTAATTCAAAATGAAGTGAGGTAAAGTCTGTATAGGGAAGTGAGTTAATCACTCCCTGACTTCAACATCAACCTGACCATCATTCTTCCCTATAGGGCATATTGAATTTCTCTGCAGTATAGCAGAAGAAAAAAAAAAGCAGCCACACTGACATTAAAACAATGCTCTTAATTCCACAGTAATCAATGTTGGGGGATAGAATCCCTTCACGTTTCTCCAAAGACACACCAATGCTCCCAGTGTGCAGGTGGACATCTGATCAAGAACGCCGGTGAGGGAGGAGGGTTCTAATAAACACAAGCAGTTACCCAGCAGAATTCAGCTCAATCAAACCAACTACAAATGTCAACACTGACTGAAGTAGAAGAGTTAGCTAGTTGTGCAAGTTGAATAAAAGTCTGCTGCTTTTCAAGGACACAACCAGGTACACCTCTAAACCCAAACACTGTATACTGTAAAATGGTTACTGACCACCTATGCATGTGTCAGGAAAGATTACAACACATTTTACCTTGTACAAAGTGAGCAGTAGAAACAACACCAGGTTAACCCCAAACTGACATGGTGATAAAAGATCCTGTGGGAAGAGAGTTTCTTTTTTATTCTTTCTTCTGTAGGCAGAGAAGCAACACTTCTAAGAAAGTCACTGAGCTCCTAGCATGGGTACAGCCTACTACCTATTTGGTATTGTCTTATGAGCTACTAACGATCAAGCACAACTTCTGCAACCACCAAATGTTACAAATGGCAGTGCAAGCAGTCTGCTTTTATACGAGCTATACACATTATGGTTGGAATTTTTAGTGCAACATCTATGGATGCATCACGACACTTCCATGTCTGTGCTTTATATACAGTACCTCACAAAAGTGAGTACACCCCTCACGTTTTTGTAAATATTTTATTATCTCTTTTCATGGGACAACACTGAAGATATGACACTTTGATACAATGTAAAGTAGTCAGTGTACAGCTTGTAAAACAGTGTAAATTTGGTGTGCCCTTAAAATAACTCAACACACAGCCATTAATGTCTAAACCACTGGCAACAAAAGTGAGTACACCCCTAAGTGAAAATGGCCAAACTGTGCCCAATTAGCCATTTTCCATAACTGGTGTCATGTTACTGGTTAGTGTTACAAGGTTTCAGGTGTGAATGGAGAGCAGATGTGTTAAATTTGGTGTTATCGCTCTCACACTCTCTCATACTGGTCACTGGAAGTTCAACATGGCACCTGATGGCAAAGAAATCTCAGAGGATCTGAAAAAAAGAATTTTTGCTCTACATAAAGATGGCCGTGGCTATAAGAAGACTGCCAACACCCTGAAACTGAGCTGCAGCATGGTGGCCAAGACCATACAGCAGCTTATCAAGACAGGTTCCACTCAGAAAAGGCCTCACCATGGTCAACCAAAGAAGTTGAGTGCACGTGCTCAGCATCATATCCCCAGGTTGTCTTTTCAAAATAGACGTATGAGTGCTGCCAGCATTGCTGCATAGGTTAAAGGGGTGGGGGGGGGTCAGCTTGTCAGTGCTCAGACCACACGCCGCACACTGCATCAAATTGGTCTGGATGGCTGTCATCCCAGAAGGAAGCATCTTCTAAAGATGATGCACAAGAAAGCCTGCAAACAGTTTGCTGAAGACAAGCAGACTAAGGACATGGATTACTGGA
>JAOVVH010000038.1:3232838-3245944 GCA_028566435.1 Scorpiodoras heckelii
CACAGTCCAAAGACATGCATGTTAGGTTGATCGATCACTCTAAATTGCCCGTAGGTGTGAATGTGTGCGTGAGTGTGCATTGGCCGTGTGACTGGCGACCTGTCCATGGTGTGCCCCGCCTTCGCCCGATGATGCTGGGATTAGCTCCAGCCCCCCATAAGCCCGACTAGCAGGATAAAGCGGAAGATAATGAATGAATGAATGAATGAATGAATGTATTGACTCAACAATGCGGAGCTAAAAAAAACAAAAAAAACAAACATTAATATCAAAAGTTGTACCTAAGGACATTAGTTCAGGACGAGAACAAATAAAGAAAACCGATTTTTCAGACCATTCAAATGGGCTGTAGTGTTTCACACATTAACTGTAATTTAACACACATTCACAGAAATGATTCAGAGCAGATTAAAAAGTTAAACACTTCAGTTAAACACTGTTATAAACTAGTACGAGTTCTACAATAATTAGTCATCAGATAAAACCAAATGCATCTAAATAAAAACAGTTCTGTAAAAAAAAAAAAAGGACAATATTTTGTAAACCATTCTCTGTAACTTCACACTCCACACTAAAAGCTGCTAGCTTCGTCTATCTTTTCCAAAGGAATTTCTCATTCTTCTTCCAGAGTTGAGAGCTTTCAAGTTGGCTTTCATTTCTGGAGTTTGTACACACATTAACACTCCTGCAAAGTTTCTCCACCTGAGACAGATCTGTCAGCCTATTGATGCTCTCCTCATTCCCTTCATTCAAAATATCCCAGAAGCCTTTTCTCCTGTTCTTCGTCCTCTCAGCAGGTGAGGGAATGGATGCTGTTGCTGGCTTTGGCCGGTCTGCACTTCTCTTATGCTTGAAGATGTCATCTAGAATGGAGGTGTCACCTATGAGGTCACTGATAAGGGCTGTATGCGAGTTTTTCTCTGCTTGCTGATTTCTAGAGAAAGGTGACAATTCAGTAGTGTAAGTAGTTGTGGAAGAATTGCATGCACTAACGTCTTTTTGGGACTGAGGATGAATGTCTGTAGAAGTTGTACAAGATGTCTCTCTTGGACTTTGTCCTGAGTCTGACAAGGACAAATGGGTATTTTTAAGCTCAGTCTGACCAACAGAGTGATGACGGACATCTTTAACATTCTTTGCCTTAGTTCTTCTCTTCTTTTGTGAGGTTCCTGCTTCTTCTTCATCCTGAGGTCTCTGAACTGTGTTTAAAAGGGTTCTTTTTGAGGTAGTCGTCTTTTTTGTGGAGGTACTGTCTGTAGCAGTGAGAGGTGAAATACTAGGCTTCAGCTCAGTCACAGGTTTAGGAAAGGTCTTTTGGATAATGTCAGTAAGCTCAGGGCTGCTGTGGCTGTAGAACTCACGTAGCCAGCTCATTCGCTGTGCCGAGTTGCTCTTCAAAAGCTCTTCTGCAAACTCTTGCACAGACTTCATTCTGAAGAACTTTGCCATTTCTTCCAGCTGTTGCCTGTGTGTGTGTACAAAAAAGTAATAAAGGGTATATATTATACTGGGTATGATTTGATTTTTCATATGTAGTATTATTCACTTTATACTTGATTGTAGTATTATTCACTTTATACTATGCGTATGAACAAGTAATGTGTGTTTTTAAATTAAAGTTACAGATTAAAGTGACATCTGAAATACTACACTGCACATTATCAACTTCCCTTACAAAACGGATTACTCTTCACTATATATTTCAAGCCAAACTTCAAAAGAAAAAGCATTTATAAACATTTGTATTCTATTTAAAAAAATAAAAAAGCAGTCTGTGTCACAGTT
Source organism: Scorpiodoras heckelii (assembly GCA_028566435.1). Taxonomy (NCBI): domain Eukaryota; kingdom Metazoa; phylum Chordata; class Actinopteri; order Siluriformes; family Doradidae; genus Scorpiodoras; species Scorpiodoras heckelii. Next base: position 3,234,624 of record JAOVVH010000038.1, read on the forward strand.
TTTTTTTTTATGAGACCCTGCTACTATTAGAAGATTAAACAAGAGGCTTATATTAAATTATTGTAAGACCCAATTAGGAGGAAAATCTGTATAAATAAACCCATTTTCCCTCATTACTGAGACGAACACTATATGGTTTTGGAGCTGGGTGGATGCTTCCCTGGCTAGTGGTGAAAACTAAGGCTTTCAAAGAGGAGTTTTGCTCGTAGCTCAATGTGTTTTGGCCCTGCATGGGAAAGGGGTGGGTGAGAGGGCTCAGGGGTGGTCTTACCCCTCCCACAGGGGCTATGCGAGGGCGCAGAACGCCATAGCTGTGGCCAGAACTGGCACACAGCCGTATGCTATAAGGACTTTCCCCTCGCTGCTTCTTGTGCTGTTTCAGCTTAACCAACTCTATTAACTGCTACAGACATGCCTGCTTTTAAAATCCTTCTGAGCTGCAAAACAGGAGTGCTATGAGTTATAGAAACTCTGTTTTTGTGCCAGATTGTGTAACATATCTATAAAATGGTAAGCTTATAATTATATAACAAATGATACAACAAATTCTACATTTATCTGTTGGAAAGGTCAAAATGTCACTCCATGTCCCCTACTGTATATTTTGTCTTGGTGTGACAAAAGTAAAAGTGCAAATTGACAAATATATGAATGTAAAAGGAATAAAAACGGTAGCTAAGCCTTACTTGCGAACAGCCGCGGGCGTCTTGCCAACACTTATGGTTGCCGTTTGGGTATGGAGCAAAGTTTCTATGGTGTGGGTGACCTGATGTTTCAGACAAGACGTGTCAGGACATTCTGGGGTATCAACTTCATCTCCACCATTTGTGGGCTCAGATAACTGGGGGAGTCCAGAAAAACACAAAAAAAAATCAGAATACACAACAATTATCTGTGATATTGTGTTAATCTAGGAAAATATACTATACTGATGTTATACAACAGACAGATCTGGTCCACTAATTTGATTGGTTGAGTGGCATTCTAGGAGTGCTTATGTTTCCTATAGCTGCACTGGGACGTTTCACTGCATGCATCATTCCACTCGTCTGTTTGCCACATAATATTCCACTTCCTAATTCGAACCATTACTACGCTAGTGTCTGTGACATCATCAGTGGGCACGGCAAATGATACTTTTCCAACTTTAAATACGAAAGCTAATCAGATAAAGATAAAAAGGAAGAAGGGACTCCAATTTTACCAGAAATACTTTTAACCGGAATGTACAAATCAGTGTAAGCTAGCTAGCCAGGTAGGTGGTGGTTAGCTATTTCTACTAGCGGAGTGAAAAACAGAGCATTTGCCCATATTGTGTCTAAAATGTCACTTACTCAATACTAATTTCTTGTTTATAGAAAAAAAGCAATATCACACTCGCAATCAGTTATACTGAATATCAGTATACTGTGACTTCATACAGTGCTCGGCCTGCAGGCTCACTCCTACGGCCAAACTACAATATAGCCGCACTCTTGTTCACATGATATTGCTTTAATAAAAAAAAGTTTCAATCAAGAAATTGTATTCATCTGAAACATGAACTGCTGATGAATCCATACTCTGAATATTCAACAATGTGCAATGTTAGTAGAATTCTTCATAAAACCAGTAATGTGCTGGTGTACCTAATATTTTTCATTGTCATAACTGTAAATACCTTAGCTATGTCAAAGAGGTGGTTTGCTGGGAGCTGGGAGTGCTTGTTCAGTTCAAACACATCCCGTAATGCAGCACGGCTGAGGCGGTTCTCTGCCCTGCTAGAGCCGACCACTTTCTGGTTAGAGTGGGTGTAGCTCACTTCCCGAAGCCCATCTACAAGTACAAAGCAAGTAAAGAAAATAAATGGCCTCTTGTGCAAAATCACAGCATATTCTAGAAATCCCTATATACTGGGCAGACATTTTGAAATTACTTCAGATGTAGTCACTACAAATTCACCGAATGCTTTATAAACAACGTACCTAATAATGTGTCTATGGTGCCGGCACTCGTACCCTCACCAAGTTGTGCCTTTCTGGAATGCACGGTTGGGCTTTTTAAGTGTGTGAACTGAACTGATTTTTGAGCTGAATTCTGTGAACTATATGGGCATCGAAGACTTTTCTTAAACTTCACCCTTCGTACTGGAGCTTCATCTTCTGATGAGTCAAAACTCTCAATCTCGGTACATTTCTGTCTCTGTACTACCCGATCCGACCTCTGTTCCTTGTTAGTACCATCTCTGTTGCTCTCTTGTGCTTTGGTATAGAGGTGGTGAAGAATTTCTACATTTTCTGACTCCTCCATGCACACATGGTCACAGGCCTTTTTTGCTGGAGCTTCATTCCTCTCTTCCTCTGAATCACTAGATAGGAACCATTCTGTTTTCCCCTTAGCTACCTTCACCTCCTCTAGGTTCAAGCCCTGTGAGTCTGTATCAGTCTGGCTGTCTTCACTGCTCTCTGAACTCATTTGCATCCTACTAGTCATATGTTTCATCAGCAGAGCAGATAGATTGATATTTGCAGCAGAGCCAGTTCTGGGTCCCAGTCCCTCTCCTCCTTTTGGGTATGTGTTTTTTGATCTGGGACTGTAGGGATCCTCATCCTCACTACTGCTGCTGAAGTCCAGAACTTCAGCATTAGTGAAGCTGGCACTGGTACCATATGCCACAGCTGGGCTATTTTCTTGCTTTGCTGGATCCTGCTTTGACACATGGGTAATACAGATTATAACAAAGAACGTTTTTTTTAAATAACACTGCAAATTTATGCAACAGCACCACCAACAATCAGTTATACAAACTACACATAAAATGTCTTTGCAGAGGGTGGGCAAAAGATAAATTCATTAGCTAGCCCAGAAACCTAACTGACTAGGCTAAGCTAATTACAGTATCTCACAAAAGTGAGTACACCCCTCTCATTTGTAAATATTATATCTTTATTATATCTTTTCATGGGACAGCACTGAAGATATGACACTTTGATACAATGTAAAGTAGTCAGTGTACAGCTTGTATAACAGTGTAAATTGCCAAATTGTGCCCAAAGTGTCAATATTTTGTGTGGCCACCATTATATTTCAGCACTGCCTTAACTCTCTTGAGAATGGAGTTCACTAGAGCAGGTTGCCACTGGAATCCTCTTCCACTCCTCCATGACGACATCACAGAGCTGGTGAATGTTCAAGACCGTGCGCTACTCCACCTTTCATTTGAGGATGCCCCACAGATGCTCAATAGGGTTTAGGTCTGGAGACATGCTTGGCCAGTCCAGCACCTTTGACCCTCAGTTTCTTTAGCAGGACAGTGGTCTTCTTGGAGGTGTGTTTGGGGTCATTATCATGTTGGAATACTGCCCTGCGGCCCAGTTTCTGAAGGGGGGGGGTTCATGCTCTGTAGCTGTAACATGTAACTGTAGCTCCCCTCAGCCGGCAGCACTCATGCAGCCCCAAACCATGACACTGCCACCACCTTGCTTGACTGTAAGCAAGACACACTTGTCTTTGTACTTCTCACCTGGTTGCCGCCACACACGCCTGAGACCATCTGAATCACATAAGTTTATCAGTTTGCAGTAATCCCTGTCCTTAGTCTGCTTGTCTTCAGCAAACTGTTTGTGGGCTTTCTTGTGCATCATCTTTAGAAGAGGCTTCCTTCTGGGACGACAGCCATGCAGACCAATTTGATGCAGGGTGCGGCGTATGGTCTGAGCACTGACAAGCTGACTGCCTACCCCTTTAACCTCTGCAGCAATGCTGGCAGCACTCATATGTCTATTTTGAAAAGACAACCTCTGGATACAACGCTGAGCACCTGCACTAAAGTTCTTTGATCGACCATGTTAAGAGCTGTTCTGAGTGGAACCTGTCTTGATAAACTGCTGTATGGATTTGGCCACCGTGCTGCAGCTCAGTTTCAGGGTGTTGGCAGTCTTCTTATAGCCAAGGCCATCTTTATGTAGAGCAACAATTATTTTTTTCAGATCCTCTGAGATTTCTTTGCCATGAGGTGCCATGATGAACTTCCAGTGACCAGTATGAGAGAGTGTGAAAGCGATAACACTCCATTCACACCTGAAACCTTGTAACACTAACCAGTCACATGACACCGGGGAAGGAAAATGGCTAATAGTGCACAATTTGGCCATTTACACTTAGGGGTGTACTCACTTTTGTTGCCAGCGGTTTAGACATTAATGGCTGTGTGTTGAGTTATTTTGAGGGCACACCAAATTTACACTGTTATACAAGCTGTACACTGACTACTTTACATTTTTTCAAAGTGCCATATCTTCAGTGTTGTCCCATGAAAAGTTATAATAAAATATTTACAAAAATGTGAGGTGTGTACTCACTTTTGTGAGACAATGTAAATCAATTAATACAGACTAAGGAAATGACCGAGTTTGTGAATTCCTGTGGAGAGGACGATTGTGTAGCCAGTCCTTATCCTCTCTTGATCAAGTTTAACATTAACACTTAGACAAAAAAACCTCACCGGTGAAAGTGTTTAAACCTCACAAGTGCAAATATTTGACCCTGGCAATATTTTTTTTCTTTTGATATGTTTAACTGTGAGGTAAAATGCTGTGCTTGCTGGAGAGTTGACAGTTTTGCATTGTACTTTATTTTGCTCAGATTTGTTTTCCACATACCGTTTCTGTTTCCGCTAATTAATCCATGTAGTAAACGTCATTCTACTTTCAGCCAGATCGGCATTCTACCGTCAGCAGGTCGGTAGTCGTGATATAGTCACAGCATCAAGTTGTGTCACGTCACTGCAAAGTGGATTATGTTTAAGCATACTGAAGTACCAGAAAAACTGGTATACAAGTTAATACGTTGTAGATCCCCCATGGAATCTTGGAGAGAACGTTGCACAGTCCTCCTTTTTCCAGTACTTGTGTACATACCAAATGAAACCTTTTGTTTTGCAAAAGTCATCTCTGGTTGTTAAGCCAATTTTATGCTGGCCAACTATGAATGATTCATTAGTTATTTACTAACCCAATTAACTTAATAACCTGGACACATAACCTGCTTGTCTCAGGAGGGGCTACTAATTTGTCAACCCCAGCTCTTTAACCACCCTGTTTGAAAATAAAGCTGCTTCTTTATGACTTGCCCACCAACACTTTGTTTATGATCACTTAATGTCAGGTTTTTAGCTTCTAATGAGACCTACATGTAAGAATCTCCTAAAGAAAGGACAGTTAGATAAGTTCTGCTGGGTAAATAAACTCACTAAAGATAACACATGCTTCCATGTGGTCTTCACCAGTGAGCTGGGGAGGGGGTTAATTACAGCCATGTGCTGGCCTTCGTACCCATCTTTACCGTGGGAATGAAGGAATCGGGGAAATGTCTCAGGAGGAGGAGAGGAGAGATGGATGAAGAATTGGAGCATTCCCATGACGGGTCTAGGGAAGGGCGGATACTCACCAGCTCTTGCACCCTCACATCCATTGCCTGTGTACAGGCTGTCATGATCCCCATCTCAACATGGCCCTCTCTCTGTGACACACACACACACACACACACACACACACACACACTTTCCATCAACTCAGTGAGAAAGAATTCATAGTCATGGCTCATTGAGGACATCACACATTTGACTTCTTCAGTATACAGCTGTCAAAATTCAAGCTGCAGTCTAGTAGACCTGCCATACATAATCAGGAATAAAGCAATAAAGAGGAATAACAGCTCTATGTTTGCGTATCACTTTGCATAAAAGCTTTGGCCAAAAAAATCAGCACATTCTATGAATTCCAATATATTGTGCAGCCATTTTGACCTTGTATGAAATTTAATACTGAAAGTATAATTTATTAGCTTGCACAAGAAACTGATGCAGATGCTTTTCAAAAATATTAGATTAACCCTATGGTATTTTCTCAATAAATAAAAAAATGTATATATTGTTATGTATGTAGCCAAAAATGTTTGTATGTCAGTAAACAAAAGCAACACATTACATAACAGACCACTTTTCAGACAAAAAACATAATGAAGGCTTCTGGGTTTTACATGCAAAAAAAAAGAGAAGTAAGTGTGACAGTCAAAGTCTCCAGAAGAGCTGTGGCAGATTCTCCAAGATGTCACTAAAACTTACCAGCTAATTACTGTACAGTATGATGCAGAAGTCTTAGGCACGTGCAAAGACTCTCTGTAAAGCAAAGATGCCTTCGAAAATAATGATGTTTCTACATTAAAGAAAACACTATAAAGGGCAGCAACCAGTAATAAACTAAAGGAAGTCAGTATTTGGTGTGTCTTTTTCTTAAGCAGTGTTCCCAGGTACAATGTACACAGTTTTATAAGGAAATTAGCTTTTAAGTTTTACTGAGTGTCTTGGAGAATCTGCCACAGCTCTTCTGGAGACTTTGACTGGCACACTTACTTCTTTTTTTTTTTTTTTTTACATGCAAAACCCAGAAGCCTTCATTATGTTTTTTGTCTGAAAAGTGGTCTGTAATGTAATGTGTTGCTTTTGTTACTGACATACCAACATTTTTGTGTAACATTACATTTTTTGTTGGAAAAGTAATGTTTGGAAATATAAAATCGTTTGTACTGACTCAATGATGCAGAACTAAAAAAAAAACATCAATAACAAAAGTTATCATTCTTGTCCGAGGTACTTTTCAAAAACAGGATAGCTTTTCAACTTTTCAGCCATGATACCTGAACAGACAAGGGACCAATGGATTCACCTGCTTAAGACGATAACTTCACGTTGTAACATATGAAGAGTCAGTGCACTAACCTCCAGGATGCGCCTTGTAAGACAAGTTCCATCAGTCTGGAGGCGGAAGAGGTTCCTGATCCCAAATAACTCTCCCGTTTGTCTGTCTACTCCTTGCACGGCATCAAAGTAGCGTCTCGCATTTTCATTTCCAATCACTGAGGATTGCAACTGCTACATCACCCAGTGAAACAGGGAAAGCCTATCAGGTCGAACTCATTTTACACTTAATTTTTAAAAACTGGTATTCATTCATTTTGAATATGTTGCATCACATCAAATATTAGTACATGTACAAGAAGGCGTCAAACAAAAGACTTCTGAACAGTGTAACAGTGAGTGAAAATGACTTTAGTTGGTTAGTACCTCAACACTCGGTTTTTCATGAGTGATGTACCTGTTTGTAAATCTGACGCAGATAGATGATCTCCTCCACTGTGCCCAGAGAGATGAGCCTAAAAACTTTCACATCCTTACACTGCCCAATGCGATATGCCCTGCATAGTGAACAATACAAGTGTGAACTGCTTAAACAGTACAAAGCTTGACACAAACGTTCATCAGCATTGTTTACTCCCAGTTTAGCTTATCATATCCAAGTTATAATGAAGTTTGTAAACACTGGTCATGCAGGACTGCCAACGGATTCAATTTATTTTGCAGGAGATGACTAAAAATGGCAGTTGGATGATTTGTTTTGTGGCAATGAGGAAGTGATGGTGTGGGAGCTATATAATAAAAGGCTCACAGCCACAGTTTGAAGATAGCATAGCTGCATCTCAGACCTGAAAAGTGCCAACGCTTCTAACACACTGAGCCTATTTACCACAGAGGTACATACATGATTCCTCACAGATTTTACATTTTTGGAAAACAAGACCTCTTTTGTGAAGCTGTGCTGCTCACCTGTCTATAGCCTGGAGGTCATTTGCTGGATTCCACGTTGGATCAAACAGGACAACAACATTTGCCCCAACAAAATTAAGTCCAAGACCACCAGCCCTTGAGGAAAACATTAAGTCAGTTACAGTCAATATCATGTGCAATATTATATACTATATTATATATTTTCACATCATCATATTTTATGCTTAAACATATGTGGCACAACATTCATTTTTTCAAACACAAACAGTTTGCTTAAATGGTATAATTTTTGTGTAACACCAGTCTGTAATGTATATCAGGATTAGAGCCACCTGTTGATGGATGTTTGGCCTTGCTGACCATGTTTAAGACTGAAATATCCTAGAATTTACAGGCACTTTGCAGTGTTCATGCTATCATTATGCTTTCAAGCGCCCCTGGAGAAACAACTGCAAAATAGTCCCAAATCATCAATGACCCACCAGAATTCACACTGCACATGATGGATTTCCACCTGAAGTATCGACTCCAGATTTTTCACCAAACATGGAGATGATGTGCATTGCCAAGAGGTTTGATTTTGGTCTCATCTGACCATAAAACATCATTCTAATTTTATTCCCAGTGAGTCCTGGAAGCTCTGATAATGGAATTTGACAAATGCTCTCAATTACAGCTTATGTCTTTCCTGTTATGGAGGTTTAGTCTAATACCTGCATTATGAAACCATGCATTTATGAAACTGTGATCAGTTTTTAGCTTCCTGACTATCTTCAACTGGGTCAAAGGCAGCAGCAGAGCTGATCCTGACAACAATTAAAAACCTTCTTCCAATTTAAATATTCATTAGGGGTGCTAATAGTTTTACCACATGTGATATTGAGAGAAAATACTAAATATACTATTTAAAAAAAAAAAATTGTATCAAAAGTAATATATTTAATTTTTGGAAAAATCTAGACAGTCACTGTATTCACTGTGACACTGACCAGAATAAAGTGTTCACAGAAGATGAAAGAATGAAATAATTGAATAAACTTTACAATTATTTCACAATTGTTCACTTGATCAAAACCATAGATAATAAATTGGCATATGTAGAAAATCAAATAAAAGGTGAAATGATAAATCTGATCATGCACTCACATGGTAGACACAAGGCAAATGTTAATATCATTGGTGCTGTTGAATTCCTTGACAATTTGGATACGATCTTTAGACTTGGTGCTTCCATCCAGCCTGCGGTACTCCAGACCTTCAGCCATGCAATAGCTCTCCAAAACATCCAGGAGCTAAGAAACATTCAGATCAGGCTCCATATTAGCAAAGTCCATTTAATTGCCACAGGTTTGATACGTCTCTCAATCATATAGTAACTGCACATATCATTCCTTCCTTTTTAAGGAAGACACTAGCAAAATTGTCTAAAAGTATCAGCCACCCAAAATAAAACACACACAGACTGTGCAAAAAAAAAAAACCAACAAAAAAAAACCCCACAGTAAAACAGATCATGAACACTTCACCTTTGTGGAAAGTGAAAAAAGGAGAATTTTGTCTTTCCTTGTCATAAAGTGATTAAGCAGCCTTTGCAGCACCTGTAACACAAAAGATTACTCTAAATGAGATTCCAAACTAGAAGGACAAATCAAATAGCTTTCTCAATTAATTAGTAAGAAAAAGGAGGATCGAGTGATTCACATTAAACACTGGCTCCACTGTCATTCTGCATTTGGTATCAGACAGGGGAGAATGTGCAGAGTATTTACTGTACTGAAAGCAGCAGAAATGGAACATCTGCCAATAACAGCACCTGAAAGGCTCTGCACATGGGGGAAGAAGATTCTTTGGATAGACTTTTAGGACGACTAAATACTGCCCTTGTTATTTCCCAAAGAAGTGTGTCCATAGCTAGTGATGCAAAGCTATGCTGGGCCAAAGCTGGCCAAAGGATGGGTTATTAACACGCTGGAGTGCATGAGAACTTAGATTTACAGTTCTGTGGTTTGGTGGATTGGGCAGTGAAGGTCATAAAACATGCACAACACTGGCATTAAATAATAAGTCAAATAGAAATATGTAACCTTCATTTTTCCACTGTAGATGGGGTCTGACAGAGCCTCAAATGCAGCCTGCTTGCATCGTTCTGTGAAGTCTGGAAACTTCTTGAAGACTTGCTCACAGATAGCAGTCACATATTTCTCCTGATAAAGGCGACCAGGAATATAAGAGAAAGAGATGAAAACCTTGGTGATTATTTCAAACTATTTCATAACCAGGAGTGCCATTAACATTTCTTCTTCTTATTATTATTATTACTATTATTATTACTATATTTTCATATTGTTAATTATGTGTTTATTATTATTATTATTATTATTATTATTACTACTACTATTATTATGTTTTCATATTGTTAATTATGTGTTTATTATTATTATTAGTATTACTACTATTATTATGTTTTCATATTGTTAATTATGTGTTTATTATTATTTTTATTATTATTATTATTATTATTATGCAAAATGTAATTCATTTCACTAACAACTCAGTTTTTCACTCTGAAAATGCAAAAGGATTCATAATGATGCCATTTCAGTCTTGTAAGATAACAGATTAAACACAGTGCAGTTTAACGGTTTAACTGATATTAATGCTTTTATGGTTAATAAGCTCTCAGGTCTCTCCATGACACTTTGATCTTATGTAACTTTATTTCGAATTATATGCATTTATATTTGCATAGTTCTTACTGTTCTGTTCAAATGTTAATGTTCTAATGATACAGTATGCTAATTTTATTTTCTATCAATCACTTGTGCTTTGGTTTTTCTCATTTTATTGTTGAACCACAAAAAATGTCATTTGTGAGGTTGAAATAATTAGACAAACAACCACCACCAAGACTAGTTCTTCATGTAATGTATTTGTATGCCTCAAAAAGTTCCTTAAAATAAGTTATAAACTTTTATCTTTAAACAAAAAAAAGCAGCTATTGAGGATAAACTACTGCAGACATCGCCTTGACCTTGCTGTAACCTCGAATCTGTTTGAATCAATTCTGAAATTACAATGATAATTCCTACAAACCAATATAAAACCTTTCAATCCTCCAAACCAGTCTCTCAGACGGACACACGGATGGCCACAAGAACAACCCAAAAAACATCCCCACCATGTGCCAGAGGCTCAAAAAATGCATAGTGTTTCCAGAATAATCTGAAATGGCCCTAGGCGCATCAGTATTATCCTTTACACACATTTAGAGTAAAATATGGCATGTCGGTGTTTAGCCAGTACTCACAAATACATGCCTGTTTTTTACTGGTTCCGTCTTTAGACTGCAGCAGGGCAACATGATTGGCAACCTTCCTCAGTATTGCCAGATAACTGAAGTACATGTGTCTGACAGGAACGCCGTCCGAATTGAGCTTGTAGCAGCACTTTCTCCTGGAGAGTCCACTGCTGCATGGACACTTCTCTGAGCTCTGCAACAGCAACCTCACATCATCCGTGTCCAGCACAGCACGATATATTGCCTGCTGGAAATCAGTCATGGAACAGTAAACCACCTACACAAACACACAAGAAGTGAAGACATTGGGAGTTGGAGTGAGGGATATGACAAAATTATCATATTATATATACAGGGGTTAGACAATGAAACTGAAACACCTGGTTTTAGACCACAATAATTTATTAGTATGGTGTAGGG
>JAOVVH010000038.1:3246044-3258902 GCA_028566435.1 Scorpiodoras heckelii
ACAGGGGTTAGACAATGAAACTGAAACACCTGTCATTTTAGTGTGGGTGGTTTCATGGCTAAATTGGACCAGCCTGGGTGGCCAATCTTCATTAATTAACTGAAGTTTTTGATCTGTATCTGTGCAATTTTACGCACTTAGCTGTGCTACGAGAATAATGAATAATTGTATGAAGATGAACTTGTACCGGTGTTCCTAATAAAGTGGCTAGCAAGGGTAATTTATCACAATATTGCTACTATATTGTCATATGACCCAACCTAAATGGGAAAACTTACAATCTATACATTAAGATGTTAAGTTTTAGATAATAACTATAGTGAGCAAACATTACTGCTGCTTTTGCCCAGGTATAACATATGTAGAACCTTTTATATACACCAGCAAGGACATTCAGCTGTTTGACAATAAAATGCATAATGATACCTCACACATCTGAAACAGTATTTACACTACAGATTAGCATGTGCATTCATGCAGGCTTTCTGAGCCGATCTAACATTAAAGTTGGTCAAGATTTAGTTGCTTGCTTTGCATGTTTTCAAAAGACAGAACCATCTGAAAATAACTGAATATTTGAGGAGAAATCTCAGCTGGATTGACTCACCCGGTCATCTTTCTTTGGTAACTGGTCACTAATGAGTGTTTTGGTTCTCCTTAGGAACCAGCGGCACAAACTTTTAGCCAGAGTCTGGACAGCTTTGCGGCCCTCTGCCAGCGCTCTCTTGGTTGTACTGTGTTTTTGTCCCTGTTCAATAGGTTCCGAGAACCTGTTCTCAAAACTACTCAGTGACCCGAGGCACCCAGGGTTGGCCCTGAAACCACAAAACGAGACAATAAACATATTTTAAAATTCCAAACTGGAGGTAAATAATGATCACAAAGAGATGTTCTGCCCACGACTCACCAATCCATGACACACCAGAGTTCCTCCAGCTTGTTCTGTAAGATTGTACCAGTCAGTCCCACACGCACTTTGCATTTCAGATCTTTCATTGCCTGAGTGATCTGAGATTTGAAATTCTTTAGCTTGTGAACTTCGTCCACAATGACAGCAGCCCAGTCATGCCTGTGGCGAGATTAGAACTCAAAATGTACATAAAGTATCACTGCATGTGCAATCAATTGTCTCTTTCACATAAAGCTCATACAGCTAATATATTTTGCGTGGCACAAAAGTCTTCCAAAGAACAGATGAGGCTAATTTTTAATAAAAGATATAATACTTGTGACCATTCTGGGAGCAGATGAAGATTATTATGATCTCTGTAATAGTGTACCTGTTGAACTCATCTAGACATAGCCTTAGTGTCTCAAATGTTGTCAAGACGATCTCACACCGTCCTCTGTTCACGCGGGACAATTCCTCCTCCTTCCTCACACCATGGACTACCACTGTTTTGAAATGGCCCCATGTGTCCAGCTCATCTTTCCAGTTGTAGACCACAGACAGGGGAGATACAATAAGGAAAACCTATTTATAAAGTGTAAAAAAGAATCACCACATTTACAGTGAGACAACAGCACAAATTACTAAAGAAATTAATAAGGAAGCCTGTCACAGCTATTAGAAAATGCTCTAGTAACAATTATTTGAGGTCTTCAGGAGTATTTGAGGTAATAGTAACAGATCTTTAAATTCCATAGTTAGAGATCAGCTGATCAGCCATAACATTAAAACCACCTCCTTGTATCTACACTCAATGTCCATTTTATCAGCTCTACTGACCATACAGGTGCACTGTGCAGTTCTACAGATATACTGTAATATGCATACTTTGTCAGCCCCTTTTACCCGGTTCTTCAGTGGTCAGGACCCCCACAAGACCAACATACAATTGGGTGGTGGATGATTGTCAGCACTGCAGTGACACTGACATTGTGGTGGTTTGTTAGTGTGTGCTGTGCTGGTGTGAGTGGATCAGACACTGCAGTGCTGCTGAAGATTTTAACCACTGTGTCCACTCACTGTCCACTTTATTAGACATACCTGCCTAGTTGCTCCACCTTGTAGATGTAAAGTCAGAGACAGTAACTCATCTGTTGCTGCACAGTTTGTGTGAGTCGTCCTCTAATCCTTTATCAGTGGTCACAGGATGCTGCCTATAGGGCTCTGTTAGCTGCATATTTTCGATTGGTGGACTATTCTTAGTCCAGCAGTGACACTGAGGTGTTTAAAAACTCCAGCAGCACTGCTGTGTCTGATCCAATCCTACCAACACAACACACACCTTTCCTACAATTTTCCTACAGATCTATCCATGTTATTATCCATCTATCTATCTATCTATCTATCTATCTATCTATCTATCTATCTATCCATCCATCCATCCATCCATCCATCCATCCATCCATCCATCCATCACATCTCCCCTTTGCAATTTTACAGTTTAACAGGCAAACAGAATTTTAACTTGCACACACATTTAATGCTGATTATTACAGTACAACAGATAACTAGTTGCAATTCCATGTTTGACCGTTGTGACAGGCCTAATGACAAGAAACTTTATTACGGTACCTTCTTAACTTTGGATAGTTTTGATGGCATCTGTGACTGCAAAAACTCTGGCCTGTTATTTTCAACATCCTGCCATGTCCCCGTTTTCTGCAAAATGGCAGCCAAGAAGCTGATAACCTGTCAAACAAAAAGAGATAATGAGCTACAATCATAAAGGCAACATTCATTCCTAGTTGCTTTGGTCCACAACCTCTGTAGATATCAAATATACATTTTATTATACAAATATGTTTAAACCTACCTGGATAGTCTTTCCTAGGCCCATGTCATCACCCAGGATACATCCTCTGGATTTCACGTAGCTGTCATAGATAAATTTAACCCCCTCTCGCTGGTAGTCACGTAGGTATCTGTTAATGGTGTATGGAACTTGAATGGTTCCTGACAGAACAAATGGTTCTGAGGGACCAGGAGGCTTCTGGTTCATATGGAAGGTGGGTTTCTCATCTTCAAATGGGACCTTAAACATTCTGTGGCTTTGGGGTGCAGAGATTAATCTAATATCATCTTCCATTTTCACATGAGTACACAAGGTAACAGAGAGGTGGACTGTTCTTCAAAGACCTTGAAGGAGTCGTGGCCATCATTGTGGTACCAGAGGATACAATGCATGCTATTTTAACTACAAGAGAAAGAAATAACAAGATGAGATTTGGTAGTTAGTTAGATTTAAATTAGATAAAAATAGTTAGATTAGCTATTTGATTGAACTTTTGTTTCATTTTGATGATCCTTTTGTGGTGCCAGAGACAGACAATGCAAACACACATATTAAGGCAAGACACCACAGGTAGAAACATTTCTAGTAATCTATAACATGTCTTCTTTTAAACTGTAGAAATAAACTTTGATAAAGGCCTTAACCTCCACCCATATCATGTCATGTTGTGTTTATATACATATACACATTATATAAAGCTTGTTTCTGTATATACACTATATGGCCATTAGTTTGTGGACACCTTTATTTCACACTCTAGATTCTGGAGCATTACTTTGTCCATTCAGCCACAAGAGCACTAGTGAGGTCAGGCTCTGACACTGGGTAAGAAAGCCTGGCACACAGTCATTGTTGCAGTACATCCCAAAGGTGGTGTTGAGTGCTTCTACGCCAACCTTGGCAAACCACGTCTTCATTGACCTTTGTGCACAGAGGCATTGTCATGCTATAACATTTGGGCTCCTTACGGTGTGTACAGACTTGTAGTTCGGTTCTCTTGGTCTGGACCAAAGCAAAGAATCGATACATTGTTAGCGTTCACACTTACAAATCTACAACTACAACCAACATAAGCTTTAAAAAAGCATGTGACGCATGTCAGACATATGAAGTATATTTTGCGAGCCAGTCGTCAGAACAGTGCACTTACGTACTATCGAGGTTGTGTATACCTGGTTTTATTTTTACCATTTGGAAACATAGCAAGAGGTACAAAAAAACAACTGTTTTCAGTGTTCTGTCGCAGCACGTTTATTGTCGCACCTCGTAACTTCACGTCGTGTGTTCGGTTTGTTTAGATGCCTTGAATGAATGAATGAAGTTCGATTTATATAGCGCCTTTCTCAAACCCAAGGACGCTTTACAGTCAACATACACCTTTTTTTAACACCAATCACACACCGGTGAGAAGCGGCAGCCAATTGCGCACAGCGTACTCTCAACAGGAGACCACAGCCCCCTGGGGGACTGAATGGGGTGCAGGGAAGGCTCGTACATCAAACCAACCGCACCCGAGTTCGTTTAGCAATGGACGGAGATCCACCTGCAGTCGCAGTCCGTTTATTTGGTCCACACCCAGTTAAAAAGGAAGTGTTCACACTTACTCTAACTAACAGAGCAATCGCACCAGGGTTTGTTTTAATCGAACCAAAGCTGACAAGTCTGAATACACCCTTATTTCCAGTGAAAGGAAACTGTAATGCTACAGTATACAAAAGACATCATATACAACTGTGTGCTTCAAATATTGTGAGTTTAAATCCCACCAAAGCCAAGCTGCCACTGCTGGGCCCCCGAGTAAGGCCCCCAGCCCTCACCTGCTCAGGTGTGTAAATGAGATGAATGTTAGTCACTCTGGATAAGTGTGTCTGCCAAATGCTATAAATGTAAATGTAAGACACACACATGGGTGCAATGGTCAGGTGTCCACATACTTTTGGCCATCAAGTGTTTTCTTTTCTAGGAGTATTATGAGTCTTTATGTTATGCATGTCAGTTTCCTTACTACCACAACACCTACTGGAGGCGAAACACGTGAAATCTGATCTGCTGATTAAGGAATAAAATGATATTCCCTCAGACTGGACTGTAGGTGTTTCTAATGGGAGCGTTTTCACCGTGAAATGAACGTCTGAATTATTTTGCGTAAACAAATGAGGATTTTGTAAAAAAAAAAAAAAAAAAAAACCTTTGTAAGAATATCATCAAACAGCTGGTGAAGAGCGGCACTGAGATCTGTTGTGTTGATAAACTAAACTCACTGACGTGACCGACGACGCTTTGAGACACACGTGCTTGGTCAGTTATTTAAGCTTATAAACTACAAAATCCAGCTGATATCTCCAAAACGTTTTAGTTATCTCAAATACAGCTTAAGTCACTTACCTGGGTGGGTAGGATCTAGCACTAGCACTTGACGGCTAGCTGGCAAGTTAAGTAATGTTATGTAATTTATGCAACTGCATCCTGCTGGAACATCAGACACGATGCAGGTCGTTGCAGGAATCACAGCTCCTCCTGATCGCCTGCTTAAACATCAGTCCAGTGCGTTTTAGGACACAGGATCCAGTCTGCTGCTGAGCGTTTAGTCCCGTGTATCAGTGTAAACAGAGCCAGAGACAGGAAGCCGCGTTGTGTTTATAAACATATATGCATCTGTGCAACCGGAGCAGCACTTTCACCAAAATCTGATAGGCTTGCTTTCAAAGTCCATAACAATTATAATTACCGTTTACAATTTATATTTTTAATTAAAGTAATATAATGCACTTAAACAAGCACAGTCAAAGACACAGACTTCCCTAAACAGTTGTTTTTTTTTACCGAATCTGGCAATGCTGGACTCGACTACTGAAATTAGTTTGAATTGATAATTAACATTGTGTCAGCTTCAGAATGTTCACATTTGCTCTAAGGTCAAATATATATTAGATCTGAGGTGTAATAAAGTTAAACCGCAACACTGCTGAGTGATTTCGCGAATCTGACTGGTCTTAAAGCGTTGATTAATTTTCAATAACAGCAGCACTGACAGTCCTTTCACATCTACATAACCTAAGACTTCAAATTAAAGGCTAAAACCATGTTTTTGTCAACAAAATAATACACAGTCATTGACAGGGTTTTTTTTTTCTGTAAGGAGACGTTTATTTAACATTATTAAGATTCATGAAAGGAGCTATTTATGGCTCATATAACATAAGTGGTTCCAGGAACTATGTAACTTGTCATGGTTAAAAAGGATGGGGTGTTGTTCATTACTAAATAAAGCAGTTGTCTCCGTTGGTGGGTCACTGTGGGATATAAGGAATTAAAACATAAAATGACTCTCCATTGTGGATTATTTTCCTATAACAGCTTGTCTGAACCCGGCCTAGCATGCACATGTGCCTGTAATCTGCTACACTCCTAACCATGTGTTTTGCTATACCTACAAAATAGGTAGGATTTCTTTTGGATCACCACTAGCATTGAAGTACATGGCTCAGATAAGAACACAGGTGTGGGCCACATGTGGCGCAGATATGGCAAGAGTTTACATGTGGGCATTAATTAGCAGGCTTTTTTAAAAGCCACATCTAGACTGAGTGTGGGAATCACAAAGCAGCCCAGACTTCATCCGAATTAGGGGGAAAAAAAGTTGATCGCTGTTATTTCTCAGCTCTTCAGTCACTGATTTCATTTTTTGACACCTGGGTATGATTGGTTAAGTGGTTGATAGTGGATGAAAAAAAAATCTTGCCTACTTCACCTTAACAAACTCACCCGAGAAACCAAACAATGGATAAACTGGTAAGAAAGATGCTAAACTGGTTCCTGCTACGTTTTAAATTAACCTTAGATTATTTGTTATGTATTTTTACCACTGCCATTATGGCAGAATTGTGGTCTTGTGCAGATTTACATGTACGTCCATTTTATTATTTATTTCTGGATAAGAAGATCTACCTGGCTAAATTTTAGATAATGATTGAATTTTTTCAACTCTGACTAGAATCAGATTGGAACCGTTATTATCACTATCATACTGTAGATAGTTAATTCCATAAGCTTTGCTTCACATTGATGATTGAAGGACCACTGGCACTGTGCAGTGTCTGTTTTGTATAGACAAAAGGACAAAGAAAAGATTTTCAGTGTTTTCTATGATGAACTTAATTCTATTTGTTCACCACTTTGTGCCAAACTTCATGAGAGAATTGTCAGTCTGTATGTGTGTGACCATCGATCCCTCAGGGCAGTATTGTTTGATAAATCGTTTTGCTACCATGATGGACATAGCCACATGGGCTCGGGAGTACTTTGTAAAATCATTGCCACTTAACACAGTCCACCGCTGCATCAAGAAATGCAACCTGAAACTGTGTTATGCAAAGAGGAAGCCATATACTAATGGACCATCATGAAGAGGAGAATCAGACAACAGTGACAATGGGACTGTTGAACAGCTCAAGTCTTGTACACAGCAATAATGAGCAAAATTCCACTTGCAAAACTGTAACAATTATTATCTTCAATTCCCAAATGATTAAAAAGTATAATTTAAAAAAAGGTGATGTGACTCAGTGATAAACATGCCTCTGTCCCAACTTTTCCTGAGTGTGTTGCAGACATCAATTTCTAAATTTGTTTATATTTAACAAAGAGAATTAAGTTCATCATTGAAAACACTGAAAATCTTTCGTTTGTCTTTTTGTCTGTTACATAAAGTGTAAAGTAATTTAACAAACTACAGATTTCAGTTTTTATTGCATTTTACGAAAGTGTCCCAACTTTTCTGGAAATGAGGTGTGTGTGTGTGTGTGTGTGTGTGTGTGTGTGTGTGTGTGTGTGTGTGTGTGTGTGTGTGTGAGATCTCATTTATTTTGACAGTGGCATGATTGTTGGTGCAGGATGGGCTGGTTGCAGTATTTCTAAAATTGCTGATCTCCTGGGAGTCTCTAGAGTTTACTCAGAATGGTGCAATAAAGAAAAAACATCCAGTGAACTGCAGTTCTGTGGACTGAAATGCCTTGTGATGAGAGAGGTCAATGGAGAATGGTCAGACTGTTTCAAGCTGACAGAAAGATTACAGTAACTCAAATAACCACTCTGTATAATTATGTTGAGCAAAAAAATAATCTCCGAATGCCCAACACACCGAACCTCGAGGCAGATGGGTTATAAAAACAGAAAACCAAGAAATGAAAGTTGAGGCTGCAGTGGGCACAGGCTCAACAAAACTGGACAGTTGAAGGCTAGAAAAACAATGAATCTTGAATTTCTGCTGAGGCACACAGATGGTAGGGTCAGAATTTGGTACCAACAGCATGAATCCATGGACCCAACCTGCCTTGTGTCCAGTCCAGACTGAACCCAATAGAACAACTTTGGGATGTGGTACAATGGGAGGTTTTCAGTGTGAAAGTGCACCTGAATTTATTTTGTGTGTGTGTGTGTGTGTGCATGTGTCTATGTCTGTGTGTGCATTTGTGTGTTGCACTGCAAAACTAGTCAGATTTGAAAAATTTGAAAAATATTTGTATTTTTAAAAATAGTGACACTGTTGTTATACTATTGATACTGTTCTTTTGTTTAGAATCCATAAGGCAGACATAGTAATTGACTGCTGATGAATTCAAGATTGTCCCAACAGAGCACAACACTGAAGAACATGAAGGCATGAACAAAGAAGAAAAAAGGTATCTTAGATCTTAGATGGGAAACTGCTCAGTGACAAGGATGATAAACTAATTATTCATTTATTTGTTTATGTGATTGTTTTCTACCACAGTCTTTTTCTTCTTCTCCCAAATTTGACACAGGCCTTTTTAAAATGTGTAAATGCAGATATTGCATATGGTATTAATAGCAGTAGATTTTATGCTAACTGTGGGTAGTGGTAGAATAAAGTATAAAATAGTGTATGCTTGGTACAGACTTCTGGGGTTCCACTGGCCTTTGGTTTGTCAGCTGGATGTATGTGGTTTACATAAGGGCCAGAAGACCTTAATGAAATGCTTTTAAAATTCAAGAGATTTTGCTCAGTAGCACCAATTACAACAATAATAAATATACATGAAAAATATCACATTAAAAAACCATGATCCATGTCAGACAACGAAGACACAACAAACTATTACTGTATATTGGGACATCCACCACCGAATCTGAGAGCGGGTTGGCTAGTTCGGGTGGTTTTGTGCGGGGTTGTAGTTTTCTTCCAGTATGCATTGTGAGTGACACTTTTTTGGGTATCTGCCATGAATGTGAAATGTGACACTGTATGTGACTTCCTCCCCTTTTCCCTAATAGTTTAGCTCTCCTTTTCAGCACTGTTCATTAATGTTCCCAATAAAGTGACTTTTAAAAAAGGCAAAAAGGGTGGAAAATGGCTTTCTCTCACAACCCCTCCACACCGTCACCACAATAAACTATATAACCACAATATGTCCACACCTGACCATCATACTCACATGTGCTTTTTGAACATCCCATTCCAAATTTAGTCCCCCTTTGCTGTTATAATAACCTCCAGTCTTCTGAGAACCTCCACTAGATCTGGGAAAGCTGTGGGTATGTGTGCATTAGTGAGCTCAGGCACTGGTGTCATGAGAGAAGGCCTGGGGTGCAGTTGGCATTTCAGTTCATCCCAAAGGTGTTCAGAAGGGTTGAAGTGCAGGCCACCTGAGTTTTTCCACTCCAACCCTGGGAAACTATGTCTTCATGTTTGGGGTGGGTCCTTTGTGCCAGTGAAAGGAAATCGTAATGCTACAGCAAACAATGACATTCTAGGCAGTTGTGTGTTTACAACTTTGTGGGAACAGTTTGGGGGGAAGACCCACATATGGGTGTTATGTCCACAAACTTTTTTGGACATGTAGTGTGTATTGCCATAGCACTCTCCAGGCAAGGCAGTGCAGTCTTCCTGCCTAATAATTAACCTAGATTGACTGTTTTTTTAGCTGTAACATGTATGCGAATTTCAATCATGATAACTTTTAGCTAGGTTGTGATAGCTTGTCATACATACTGTTGTTGTATTTAAAATGCTGCCTTGAAACAGTAATAATAAGCAGTTCGTCTATGTTCAATCGAAATAGCCTAGGTGATTGACCCAACCTGCTCAGCCCAGTGACTGGGTTAAGTAAAGAACTGAATATATAATTATATGTATAGTACTATAACTTATACCATCAGTTGTAAAACTGTATCTGGCTTGGACCTGTCTCTCAAATTTCCATGCAGTAACTGTCTGGAAACAATTAAAATATCTCAGAATCCATTAAAATCTTGGTGACTTTTATTGTAAATGCGTAAAATCTGCAATTACTATAAACATCTGCTGTTACAAAAAAGACTACCAAGACTGAATCACCTGAAGGGACATTTTTTTTAAATGGCTGACTATTACAGTTGTGTTTTCAGTTATGATTCAGAATATACAAAGACCCACGACTCTCTCTCTCTCTCTCTCTCTCTCTCTCTCTCTCTCACACACACACACACACACACACACACACACACACACACACACACACACACAGTTTTGCAGTGGAATAATGAGTGTGTTACTGGGAAACATCCGAGTAAAAATGTCAACCTTTCAAACGGAAATGCTCTCATAGCATAATGACAAAAAGAAGAATTTGTTTTTTAGCTGTTGAAAGCTTGGGTGGTCCTTGCATTCATTTGGACTGACCTCACGATTGCCACCCATCTCGGGTCCTTCTTTTCCCTTCAGGGGCCAGCCGTGACCCTTACGTTCAGTGAAGGAGCAAGTGCTGTGTGTATCCTTAGTGCTCTGTGTAAATGGTCTGACACGAATGTTTGGGCTGCTTTATAGGAACATCTGCAGCAGCTGCCCTATAAATTCCCAGTGTTGAGAGACCAGGAACAGAAAGTTCCATTTTTGTATAGCAGTCTACCATGCAGACATCTCAGGCAACGTCCAGATCACTCCGTCTTCTTTAGGGGGGGTTTAGGGGATGTTGGTACAAGAAGAAAAGATACAACGACATGGATTTTCTAAAATGGCAACCCTGTATCAGGGCCAAAGCTTGATATTAAGTAAGAACAGCATGCAATGCTCTTCTGACATTCTTTTCATATACAGCCTTTCTGAAGTTTATGCTAGTAAACTGTGTGTTTATGAAGCAGCTTTCAAATAAAGCAGGCCTGTTTTGTCAATGTGGTCTGGTTCTCACAGCCTGTTTTGTCAGTGTGGTCCAGTTCTCAGATGGTATATACTTTAGCAGATTTGCTATATATTTATCCTGTAAAAAAATCTGAGAGGCCTTCTTAGAGATGCTAACCTTTTTTTATTTTATTTACTTATTTCAGCTTGTTGCATGTGTTATTTGATATGCAGACATATCGACTCCAGTGTATCATATCAAACAAAACAATATGACATACTGTATTGCTACATTTCTACAGCATTGGTATCTCAGTGGTCATTTGTATTTGTGATGTTTTATATTTTACAAGCTACAATTATAAAGTATATCATTGCATTTGTTTCATTCAAAGCAGCTTAAAGTGAGGCAGAATACAGTCCAGGTACGTAGCTGAAGAGTTGAAAGTTACAGGCCCAGCAGTGGCTGTCCTGGAAGTCAATCCCTTACATTCTGATCACTATTACAGTCCCTAAATGGCTGATCCCAACTCACCCCAAATATCTCGGAGTAAAAGCATTACAGAATGCACAAGGGGCATTTTTCATGATATGATTCCAAGCAGTGGTGAATGAAGCATGAACGGCTGAAGCTTCTTCGTCCATGCTGAATGGGACATTTGTCTTCTCCTCCCCGAGTTTAGGAAACATTCCATATGTGTTCCACAGACTTTCTCCCATGAGTCACCCGAACATAAGGAGCCAAAACCAATTACAGCCATGCCAAAAATGACAGTTTCAGCTTCATAAGCATTGATTGCAGAAATGGAAAATGAGGATGATATTTCTTGTGTTGCTTTTTCAACCAGCACTGTTGGTGGAATGCCTTGCCTTGCATTAATAAACGCCACTCTCATTGCCTTTGTCTTCTGCCAATTCATCAATCATAATAACAAGAAATAGATGCTATTTGAGCAAGAAAGTTTCTTTAAAACTACTATTAATTTGCCCCATTACTATATTTACACTAAGATTGCAGTACATCACACTTATTCTTCACAATAACAGGAGATATCTGTGTGCAACTAATTTTATTCCTTAAATCTGGGTAATATCAGGAACATGACTGAAAATATTACATTAATACACTGGTATTAAAAATGACTGTTCATATGAGTTACATTCCTCTGTAAATTCCCTGTCTGTGTGGTCTGCAGCATAACAGCTCAAATGAATGTGGCACATCCAGTGCTAAGTGATGCTCCTGATAAAACCATGATCTCTTTCTTGACCCCAGTACAAATAGGCTTTGTTAGGCTGCTAGACAGAAAGTTGTCCATTTAAACAGTATTTTAAGGAAAAAGCCAGCTAACACTGTTAAAACTGAGTGCTTTCTGAATTTGTTATAAATCATGATAGTAAAGATTGCATGATTGGACTTTTACTAATAAAGTTGCAGCCGTTTCTTCAAATTATAATATGCAGTACTGTGCAAAAGTCTTAGGCACCCTGCTGGTTTTAGGTACATCTTATGTTATTGATTGTTTTTTTGTTTGTTTGTTTGTTTTGCATTATTGAGTCTCTATAAATTGATTCCCAAATAATACTTTTCCAACAAAACGGTGTATATTTCAGTAACGAATGCAACAAATTACATAACAGACCACTTTTCAGACAAAAAACATAATGAAGGCTGCTGGGTTTTACATGCAAAAAAGTGTGACAGTCAAAGTCTCCAGAAGAGCTGTGGCACATTCTCCAAGAAGCTCAGTTAAACTTACTAGCTAATTACTGTACAGTACGATGCAGAAGTCTTAGGCACATGCAAAAATTTGCTGTAAAGCAAAGTTGAAAATAATGAAGATGTTTCTACATAAAAGAAAACACTAAAGGGCAGTAAACAGTAATAAACTAAAGGAAGTAAATATTTGGTGTGTCTTTTTTTTTAAACAGTGTTCCCAGGTACAATGTGTGCAGTTTTATAAGGAAATTAGCTTTTAAGTTTTACTCAGTGTCTTGGAG
>JAOVVH010000038.1:3303425-3323071 GCA_028566435.1 Scorpiodoras heckelii
ATGCTCATAGAAAGTGACTCAATTGTGTGGAAATACTTTCCATATTTCAATTAAGTTGAACCAAAGAAATTTTTTTTTGAGTGATGGACATATCAATGCTTACTGTCACTGACATGGTCTGCTGAATTTCCCTTTGAATGGTCCATCGTGTTAGGCCAAACTAGCATGGTGGAGCAGCTCACCACTTCTGGTGCATCATCATCAACTTCATCATCATCTATATTCCTTAAATTTATTTTTTTCATTTGAAAAGTTTGATTTTAATAATTGGTAATGTTAGAATGTAGCTTCCAGGCCTCCATACCCAACATCGGTGCCTGACCTCACTCTTGTGGCTGAACGAGCAAATCCCCACAGGCACATTCCAAAATCTAGTGGAAAGCCTTCTCAGAAGAGTGGAGGATATTGTAGCAGCAAAGGGGCCACGAAATCTGGAATGGGTTGTTCAAAAAGTACATATGTCTCTGATGGTGATGGTGATAATGATGTGTTCACAAAGTTTTGGCTGTTTATTGTATTTTGATTACTAGAAATCTGTTCAAATTTTCATCTATACTACAAATTGTACGGCGTGAACTCAAGGTTTACGCAGTGTGTTTTGTACACTACAGGACCGTACAGGCGAGTGTTTGAAGAGAACAGGTGCCAGCGTGGCTTTGACCTCCATCAGTAACATCACTGCTTTCTTCATGGCTGCCCTCATCCCTATCCCAGCACTACGGGCATTCTCTCTACAGGTATGTGAAATTGTGTGATGTTTGTGTTTATAGGATTCCTGGGTATTTTGTAGAAGTTGTTGAGTGTGTTATATAGGAGGTTTCCTATCACTGTTGGACCTATTAGTGTTTCCTGTGTGTGCTTGCCTGCATTTGTGAAGCCTTCCACTCCTTCTTCATTGGCACCAGCTTTTTCCAGGTGACTTTTATTGATTTCATTCATCAAATGGAGCATGTGACAGGTCGAGGGCTGGCATGGCCCATAACCCCCCCACTGGGCTTGATTAGTGGTACGGCCCCTGTGCGTCCACACTGTAGCCTGAGTACACGTAACTCAATCCTGGGGTGTATGGGGGTGGGTGGGTGGTTCTCTGTGGTCTCTGTGTGGGAGGTTGTTAGAGGCTCAGGTCTGGCAGGGTTATTGTGTGTGCATGTGATTTTAAGCAGCTGGAGTTGATTTGTGTTGTGGAAGTGGGGCAGGACCTGGGCCGAGCAGAGCAGGCTTTAACTGAGCAGGAATAGGTGAGGCAGACCACGCTACATAGCAGCTGGAAAATACGCAGCCCAAATCGGTGTGTGATTTTTACAGAGCCAGTGTGTATCAGACTGAAGGATATGTGTGCTCTTTTCTGCTTTTTAGTACAACTGAAGTGGAGCTAACCTTTATGTTCTGTTGGTAATACCAAGTTATGAATTTTAGTCAAATAAGAGAATCCTGAGAGCCCCATCTGCACTCATCCTGACTTAATTTCCTCTCTTGAAGGATGCATCATTCTCACTTGTTGTCAACTTAAATAGAGAATATTTGGGTTCATTGTTATGAAATAAAATCTATCATTGTATGTGTGTTTGACATAGCTAACTTTAGACAGTATAAAATAATACGGCATGAAATATAGCTGTAAAGAATGATTAAATAGGCGTATAATGAAGTGTCAAATCAGACACTTGACAAATAATATTAATAATTTGGTAATAATAATTTCATATTGATTCTAACTCTGTTTACTCTCCAGTGCTGGTCAAAGCAGATGGGATTAAACAGTGCAGTCAAGATTGTCACAGTAGAAACTAGAGTACACATGCAGTATACAGGGTTTTACAGTAACCATAAGGTGCTTGGTTTAAAAAAATGCTACTTGTCTGTTTTAAGATGTAGACTCTACACTAGTTTATATGCACACTTTGCTATTAATTGCTGTGTGTAACATCTTTTCCCTAAAACAGGCAGAAAGAAAGAAGTACACATATAGATTTGTAGTATTTGAACAAATCTTTGAACAAAGTGACAGCTTTTGTCTCCCAAGTGGATCCTGGTTATCGTAAAACCCTGTATATATACACACTCCAGTTTTTATGAAATATATCAGTCACATGAAAAACATCACTTCCTCCCCATCCCTCACTCCTCTGCACGATGTAGGTACAAAGTACAAGTTAATAAGCTAACTTTGAGAATTTTATATTTTAATCAAACCTAATATATAATCATCTTTCTAACGTGAAATGATTTGAAATTCTCTAGTCACTATATGTCTAGCTACATTTGTAACAACATTACAAACAGTGCACTGGTTAATCTTTCGCTCATATCAGTCTGTGCAGCTGTGTTTCATGGAGCTTTGTGCTCCATCACGAATAGCTTTCATATAGCCATCAGCCATCGCTCCTGGAGGAACAGCACCTGTGACGTATAAAAACTGTCACACATGGAGGAGCACCAAGCTGTTTGACTGGAGAGCACACTGTGCTCCTCATCTTCAAGTAATGATATCATAGTATAGTGCATTGTCTTCTATTATAACGTAGTGTATGAAGACTGAACGGCTGTGGTTAAATCGCAGATGCACACTGTATCTGGTATTAGCATCTGTGGACGGATGGATTGCACATCGTCTGTCAAACACCACACTGTTTACGCCTGTAGTGCAGGCCAGCTGGCAGCTATTCAGCAGCGCACAAAACACACACACACCACACACGTTTGTTCTTACTAGTCTTGTGAGGACCTTCCATTGACATAATTATTAATCCTATGCCTAACTCTAATCCTAATGCTAAGTCTAACCTCGGTAATGAAAAGGCTCTTTTTTTTTTTTGTAAACAATTACAACAAAAAAGCCCACTTGCCTTATAGGGACCAGCAAAATGTCCTCACAAGATCAAAAATATCAGATATTCCTATCCTTATAGGGACATTTGCACCCCACAAAGATATAAAAACATGATCTCTCTCCCCCTCTCTCTCTCTCTCTCTCTCTCTCTCTCTCTCTCACACACACACACACACACACACACACACTCTCGCACATTTTGCAGGCCAAACAGTCACCAAAAGATTTTAAGATCTCTCTTTTTATACCCTTCACTTTACCTGCAGACTGGAGAGAAACCAAGAAACAAATACATATCTAAGAATGCAGTGTTTTTCCAAGATCCTCAAATGCCAGCGTGTGTGTTCTCATTGCTCCGATGAACCCTTAGTCAAAACAATCGATTCTGCGTCCTTCCTGTATTACATTTCTTTTGCTCTTCTAAAGCATAATGCGATAGCTTTCTGTCTTTCTCGCTTGGCATTTTTGTGCTTATCTGTTTTCCGCTGTGCAGATGAGCAGAAGATAAAGCCAGGAATTTGTTTCCCACTGTTTCCAGTCTGAATTAATGTATTGCATTAATGTATATAAAAGTATTTATGAATATTAGGATGCACAGTAAGGTCCAGAAGTCGGAGCCCACTACTGAACATGTTACTATTTTGCATGCTTTTTAAATTTCATGTGAGATTTTTCATAACACATTAAATGATCAGTGAAAAGTGCAAGCACAGTAGGTCAATACTTCACTTAAATTCACTTATTAAAGTAGTATTATTAATTATTAAAATAAAAAAAACATCACAGACTTTCTTTCACCTGCTTTAGCTACCATTAGTCTAAAGTTTGGAGCAAAGTCAGAATTTCTTAGAACTGAGAGACCGTAATCTGTAATTCATGGGGTGTCTTATTTTTATGAATACGAGGGTGTGTCTTTGCACTGCCTGCAACCATGCTGTTGCTCGAGCATATCCGACTAATCTACTCTGGCTTCTTCTGACCAGCGAGCCCACATTCATTTGACACTAAGGCCCTGCTCACACTTAGCAGTAGTATGCGTCCTGTGTGATGGGATCACAAGTAGATAGCCAAGACGCATAGGCATTCACACCTGGCATTGTAAACGTGTCTTCAGTGACTACATGCGATCAGAATTCTTAGGAGGCTTATCTCATGTACCTATACAAACTGTTTCAGATATTTGAGGTAATGAATGAGAGATTAGACCCCAAATGCAGCTATGAAAGGCGACTGCTTTCATCTCTGCTGTTAGCATGGTCTTCATCCATTAATCTAGTATCATTGCTGTTACTTTGGTCCATTTGACCGGTCATGTGTGAATCAAAGACAATTGAGGTCGACTTTTCTATCTGCTAACTGTCTGCTTGCTGTCCTCCCAACCTGGTGTGATGTCACGAGAAGTCTAACCTGATAATATAACCCGAGGTGTGAATATGTGTGATTTTTGAAGTTGAGAGCTCATATTTATGTGATACCAGTTGGAGTGTAGCTAGTACGTTCGAACAATTAAATGTATTTAGGTTCCTGACCACTGGATACGTGTGCAGAGCTCCACACATGCTGTAGCCAGAGTTTACATTTAGTGTGGCAGGCTGTGTGTGTGTGTGTGTGTGTGTGTGTGTGTGTGTGTGTGTGTAGCAGTCTTCACAGAGTCTCTTCTGTAGCTCCATTCCCTTGCAGACACATGCACTCTTTATTCTCTGCCTCTCGCTGGATCCCTTCAGCAGTCATTTGTGCACTCACTTTTTCATCACAGAACACACACATCACTCATGCACAGCACTCACACACACATCATTTCAGCTCCTTAAAGACACGCAAACATAAGAAGACATCGTTTGTGTGCGAGGGGAAAAACTGAATGGGAGAGAGATGAGAAAGGCGATGTGTGTGTCTGGCAGCTGTGTGTGTGTGTGTGTGTGTGTGTGTGTGTGTGTGTGTTGAAGTACAGGCCTCTCTCAGCACCTCCAGGCTGTACTGGGCTGCTGCACTCTCTGTGTGGTCTGGCAGCTGAACACAGAGCCAGCCTCCACCCAGGAACTAAAAACACAAACACCCACACAATCTGACAAGACCAGACAGTCCCTCTCTCTCTCTCTCTCTCTCTCTCTCTCTCTCTCTCTCTCTCTCTCTCTTTCTTTCTCTCATTTCAGTTTAACTCCTACACCAGCCCCAGCACTTTGCGTGCAGAGAAACCAACTTTTCTCTTCTTCCAAAGTATTCTCTCTCTCTCTCTCTCTCTCTCTCTCTCAAAAAACCTCCATTCTTTTCTAGTCTTGATATAAAACATATAACGGTCAAAGATGAGATTTTTTTGTGCACCCAAGTGCTGTTCATGAGAAACTGTATTAATATGCATAAATATGACTTTTTTTTTTAATCTTTGGTTCACTGTTGTCTTTTACAGTTCATTAAACTCTAACAGAAACCAAGACTAAAACTGTAAAATTGCAAAAGCATCCCAACAGAGAACAAATCTAGAAGGCTCAGTAAAGCATTCAACACGTTCTAAGAAGGTTAGACTGTAACTTTACAAAATAATAGTCCTGCAAAGAAAAAAAAAAAGAAGAAAAAACTAAAGCTAGTCTTGAAGTAACAGTGGTTCACTTTACAATGATCGTAGAATTATGTTACACAAAAACAGATATTTTAGAAACACTACTTTTATCATTCCCACAACTGAAACTGTCAGCAGAACAAACTTTTTTTTTGTCTTGAACCATTAAAGTAATAAAAAAAAAAAAGTAGTTGTAATATTCAAAAAATGTTTTCCAACCCAAAAAGTACGGGGTGTTTCAAAAAGATGGGCCCGAATTGAAATCACTATTTCTCTGCAACCACGAACCGCCCATGAATGAATCTCTTACCACTTGAAAGGGCAGAGCATGATGATGAACTGGAAGATCTCAAAAACAGAATCACGGCAGCGGTGAGCTCAGTGGAAGGAGACACTTTGAGAGTCATTTGGGACGAATTCAACTACCATCTCGATGTTGTCCGTACAGCAGTTGGAATGTACATAGAGCATTTATAAAATGGTTACTAAAACTTGATAACTCATTAAACCGTTTTGCATAATTGTAATGTTGCCATCGTAAATTATACTGCTTTGAAATCAGGGCCATCTTTTTCAAACACCCGGCATAAGCTGGGACAAAAAGTTCCACATCACAAAACGTTAATATTAGTAGTGGGTAGTTTTTAAAATTGCTTAATAAGAATTTTTACCATGGTCTGGTCTGGTTGTTCCTCTATAGGAGCTATATATAGATATAGATATAAGCAGATATACTGTATGTGCAGTATTTAATTGTCACGGCCAAAGTTTAATCAGTGATTTACAAATGAAAGCAGCATTATTCTAAAAGCTCACCCGAAGCTGTTTCATTGCAGATCGAAGCAGCTGTCTTGAAGCAGAATTTGTTTAGTCTGTGCGTTTTGGTTTGGGCTTCACCTGGCAGCAGATGTATGATTGTTTGTTTTATTTTTTGAAGTTGATTCGTCTTGTCTTACTCTGTACGTTGTGTGTCTGTTTCAGGCTGCTGTGGTGGTGGTGTTTAACTTTGCCATGGTGCTGCTCATCTTCCCCGCTATACTCAGCATGGACCTGTATCGCAGAGAAGATCGCCGCTTCGACATCTTCTGCTGCTTCGTCAGGTACCACACACACACACACACACACAAACACACACACACAGATTTATGGAGGAATATGACTTCCATGACATTTCGCTATAAATCTCTCAATCCTCTAAAAAAAAGTTGCTCTGAAATGTTCTATTGATGACAATTGCAGGAGCCTTGACTACTACAGACACACACACCTACACACAGACACACCTACACACAGACACACACATACATGTTAAACAGCTTCTTTTATAAGTAGTGGGTAGTGTAATTGTGTAAATATGTGTGAAGTGCTTGTGTGTGCATGTGTGTGTGTGGTTTATGGTATCAGTTACTGCTTCATGCTATTGTGAGGTGTTGTAATCCTGTGTGTGTGTAGTTATCATTCTCTGGGGGCCCGACCCTCATGTATAATACCTGCTCAAGGCTTTTTTCTTCATGCCGCTTTCATTTCTTGGTGTGTAGTGCTGCAGGGAGTGAAAGATAAACTGGCGATTGGTTTCTGCACGCACTCTAAACTCTCCATCATGGTCCCGAGCTCATTCAGGAAATTCAAACCGAAGCCTCCAGTTTCACTGAAACGCTCGCTTCCTGATCAGTAGCCGTAGCTTGTTACTGTCAGTTGCTGTCAGTGTGCACAAAAGTATACACAACCGCTCACAGTTAATCACACACAATCACAAAACCTCGTGCACACATTCATGGACGCTTTGTACTGCTCGTTTGAGCTGTGTCCTAAAACTTAAACTGCAATATCTATAGCCAGACCACACCAAATTCTCACGAAGATCGTGATGCATTGATGTAAAATTGATCATTTCTGTTCTGGCTGTTCAGTCTGAGGTCTCATCTGATGTATCACATTTCATTCCCAAGCATGCGGGTACTGCCTAATCAGAATAAAACGTTAGACTCAAATGTCCAATTTGTTGTCGTGCAGAACAAATCCGTGAGGGGAAAAAATTATATTTTGGTTTTTGCCTACAGTGTGAATCTTATTTTAAAAGCACAGTATAAAAACACAGATTCTCACAGATCCAGCAGCACAGACACGTAATCATGTGTGTTTGTAGTCTTATCGCTTTTAAATACTAGTGGCTTGACCAACTGATAAGCCAGCGAAACACATTCAAAAGCACAGCATTCCTTGGCACTGATAGTGATGTACCTCCTCTCGCCTCCCTCTCTTTCAGTCCGTGCTCTAACCGTGTAATCCAGCTGGAGCCCCAGGCTCTGGGCGATGTAGGCCACTGCACGCCTCCTCCCTCCTACAGCAGCCACGGCTTCTCTCAGCACACGCACATCACCATGCAGTCGACGGTGCAGCTGCGCACTGAGTACGACCCGCGCACACAAGCCTACTACACCACAGCCGAGCCACACTCCAGCATCTCTGTGCAGCCCCTCCACCCCAGCCACCAGAACAACAACAATAACAACAACACCAGCTCCACGCGAGACCTCCTGAACCAGTCCAGTGAGTTGGCATCAGTGCCCACAGAGCCCTCCTGTTCACGCTGGACCTTCGCATCATTCGCAGAGAAGCACTATGCGCCCTTCCTGCTGCAGCCTACCACGAAGGTAAAGAGGAAAAAGACAACACTGTGTTAGACTAGGCAGTAGCTTAGCGATAAGTTCCGACCAGAAAACTGAATTCGAGGAAACAAATTAAAGTTCTAGTGACCAGAACATTGTGAGT
Source organism: Scorpiodoras heckelii (assembly GCA_028566435.1). NCBI lineage: Eukaryota > Metazoa > Chordata > Actinopteri > Siluriformes > Doradidae > Scorpiodoras > Scorpiodoras heckelii. The sequence goes on from JAOVVH010000038.1 coordinate 3,311,585, forward strand.
TCACATCCAAGACAGCCACTGTTGGGCCCAATTTAATAACAGCCGACCTTAACTTCCTTCCAAGTTGCGATTTCCGAAAAACTATTTTTCCTTGGCACAGGTTTTCAGGCGTGTTCTTCAGGACCCCAGCCCTTGTATTGACTCCGCTGTCCTTCATAACCACTCCACGTTTCTGCTCCCTTTTATAACCTGCTCCGAATAAATAGAACAAAAAAACCTACAAAGTATACAAATAGAACAAGAACGTGTACTCTCTGGGTATTTGGACTTGATTGAGAACTTCTCTCAGTCGAGTCCAGAGACCCTTGGCAGTCACTAAGCCTGGACGTATTAAGTGAGACTTTCTTGCCAGGTCGGACTTAATCTACTGCAGAGACGGATAGAAGGACAGAGGTGAATGGAAACCAGCTGAAGGATTTAGCACTTGTGCAACCGCTTTGCTCTGAGTAAAACCCTTTTACAAAAACCACAGACACCTTCTGTGTCAGAGGGGCAGTCATAAAACCGGAGCTCCATTTCCAGCCAACATGTGACTCATCACTGTGTGTGTGTGTGTGTGTGTGTGTGTGTGTGTTTGTGTGTGTGCGTATGTGTATGTGTGGTCTCAGGTGGTGGTGATTGTGCTCTTCCTGTCACTGCTGGGCGTCAGTTTGTATGGCACGACAAGAGTGCGGGACGGCCTGGAGTTGACGGACATTGTGCCACGTGAGACGGCCGAGTACGACTTCCTGGGCGCACAGTTCCACTACTTCTCCTTCTACAGCATGTATGTAGTGACACAGCGGGCAGACTACGCCCAGGCCCAGCCTCTGCTCTATGAGCTTCACCAGCGCTTCGGCACGGTCGAACACGTGCTCCGTGACGAACAGAGTCACCTGCCTCTCATGTGGCTCCACTACTTCCGTGACTGGTTGCAAGGTACTGCACAAAACTGATATAAAGTTTGATCGAATCAGGGTTCCTAATGTATGCTCACTGTGTTTATAGTAAATTAGAACTCATATGACGCAACAGTGGAGTGCAGTGAGTGTGAGATTCAGTACTGCTGCACGAGGTATGTGTGTGTATTCGAAACTCAGTTAGCACTGCATTATTTGCTGTTTGTAGACTGAAGTCATCATAATTAGTTACATCTTTCTTGGACCAAGAGTCCAGGATTCTCAGTCACTAACAGTGTACGAGAGAGTCGAGATCAGTCACTGTCTAAATGGGTTGGAGTATTCATTAATAACTGACAGTTCAGAATCCAGATGCTCTCTCACTTTGCGTGTGTTGTGAAAGTGTGTGTGTGTGTGTGTGTGTGTTTAAAGAATCCCTTCAGTCTGCCATCATTAGCTCATCTGTTTTTCACAAATATAAATCCCTCTCCGAAGCTTCTAAGCCATAACACATTTAATGACTTACCAAGGCAGATTAACATTCCAGAGAGGGAGAGTGGAAAAGAGGGGGCTTTTCATTAAGGGGAAAATCAAAATTACAGTACCAGGAGAAGAAAGGCAGGTATTGAAGGAGAAAAGTGATTAAAGAACATCCATTAGAGAGATAGAGATTGAGGGCATGTCTGTACAGCTGCTGTGATTTGTGGAAATGTTCTGCGTGATTTTTGGATAATCCTGGGTGGGATATATTCTATGTAAAACCCAGTTCAGTTCTGTTCTCTCTCTCTCTCTCTCGCTCTCTCTCTCTCTCTCTCTCTCTCTCTCTCTCTCTCTTGCTGTCTCTCTCTCGCTGGCTCACTTCCTCTCTCTCTCCCTGTTTTAATGCCATGTATGTGAGTGTAAATCCCCTTTGTTTGCTATAAACCTAAACTGCATTGCAACTTTAGAGACAACTGTGGTTGTCGTGTGGTTTCTTTTTTTTCCACTGGGTTTACGCTGAGGAAGTGCATGTGTATGTATGAGTGCGTGTAGGTGCAGAGTGAAGGCATTTAAAGAGGGTCTTAATAACTGTTAACAAATTTTAAACTGACAGCAAGGCCAGAGGGAGCGCAAATTGACACTAGTGGTAGGTGAACGAAAGAGAGAGAGAGAGAGAGAGAGAGAGAGAGAGAGCGTAAGGCTGAAAGTAAGGCTGTTTGAATGAATCTGTGCTTTAAATCTAAGCTTTTTTTTTTTTTTCAAAAAAGCAAGAGGAGTTTAGAGACATTTGGCTCAGTGCAACACTTTTCAGTAGCACTTTAAATTATTGATGATTATGATTATTCTCATATTTACATACTCACTGATTAATAAAAAGGTTTATGTTCAGTTTCAAAGTGGATTTGGGTTCTGCTTGTGTGTACTTGAGGGGTTCTTAAATTCTTGAAGCCAGGGACTTCTTCCAGAGTAAAAGAGTTTCCAGTAACCGCCTTATGATCACAGCGTGCATTACAATGGAGCAGTCATATTAATTAATCATATTAATTTATTCCAGTTATTAGAATATTACACTCACCCACATGGATATTAAACATATTAACAGCACTTGGTTTCTATTACAATTGCATTTAGATTCATTTTAACATTAGTTTTTTAGTTTGGAAAAGTATTCCTTTAAATAGCGAGTTTATAAAGCCGCTTTCCTTTTGAGTGCCCAGTCAAAAAGCCTGCAGTAATGTCTTCGTCACTGTACATCCAAATGTAGCAATGACGTGGCTATGAATTTTAACTCAATTGAAAGAAAATGCCAGTGAAGTTCATGATGCAATTATGAGACACTTGTGTCCTTGCAGTTTCCACAATACATTTAATCTGTTTAATCTGTGTTTTTCGGTTGTCATGTGCCTTTGTCAACATCCTGTGGCGTGTGTGTGTGTCTGTGCAGGTCTGCAGGAGGCCTTTGATAAGGACTACGAGGCAGGCAGGATCACACAGAAGGACTACGAGAACGGCTCGGATGACGGCATTCTGGCTTACAAGCTCCTGGTGCAGACAGGATGCAGAGAGAAGCCGATAAACCTCAACCTGGTGAGCGACCAAGCAATCCTACACTTACTGCCCCCTGGTTCTTTCTTCAAAAAAATCCGTCTGCAGAGAATGTCCCCAGACCTTATATACGACCCGGTTAGCCAGCTGGTAACATGCAAATGTTCTAAACTAAATCCCCTATTTATGCCTCTTGAAGTTGAGCATGAAATCAGCACTTCCCGCTGAGCTTCAGAGAGAAATTAGTTCCTGTATCTCTACCTTTATGGTGCAGCACATTGCTCTGTATGGAGGGAAACATAAAAGTGTGATGCAACGCGAAATTTTAGGGCTTTAAAATGTAGAATTTGTGTGAATATATTTATGTCCTGGCATATCTGTAAATAGGCTATTTTGTGTTCTAGCTGTTTGGATAGTGTTTAGCATGTCCTGCCTCCCGTAAGTTTCCAGTGGAACCTATGATTTAGAGTTCTCCATGCAGGAAGCACAGCTTGTGATGCATAAAGAGCATTTAGCGTTAATGTTAGGAGTTAGCGGGGTTAGTGGCTTATGAATGTATATTTTTATCTCCCTCGCTTTCTGTCGTTTCTCTTTTTCTGTTTTCATTTCTTTTCTTGTCACTCCTTCCCACCTCTCTCTCTCTCTCTCTCTCTCTCTCTCCCTCTCTTTCTCTCTCTCATACTGATTGCTTTACCAAGCACAGGAATTTAAAGCCCTCAATGGGGCCACAACCCACCTCTGAAAAAGCAATTACCCTTTCATTTAAACTGTTGTATCCCTTTGGCTTGGTGCATGCCCAAACTCAAGCTAGCAAAGGCTCCTTCATCATCTGACTGTTCTCAAACACACTCACACACGTGTACACACACACGTACACAGACGTACACACAGGCGTACACAGAGGCATTAAAAATGACAGGTTAACATATTTGTAATGCTTCCAGTTACAGCTCAGTAAGAAATAGCAGACAAGAGGGAAATGTAAATAAGAGAAGTCCAGCGAGGCCGATGTGCATGCTGTCTCGTCTGCATGTTTACTCCTCCTCGAAAGCTGGAACCCTGGAACAATCCTCTTTTTTTTTTCTCATTTTTGAGTGTGGTCGTTGTACTGAGCAGTCGCCAGATGAGTGGGGGATGGGGGAATGGGGAGCGCGAAGGCAGCCTGCCCGTGTTGGTGTGCGGCCCTGTGATGTCATTTCCTGTGCCTGTGAGTGAAGAGGGGTGGCAGCAGGCCAGAAGGCCGCCGGCCTCGCACTGTGGGCTCCCCGTGACAGCTTGAAGACATACAGTTGTTGCGTATCCTGCTGCTTAATTCGATCCAGATCTTCGGAATCCAAGTTCACTTTTTTCCCTTTCCCTCCATCTCTCTTCTCTTTTGCTCTCAGAACTGCTGCCGTGTCTTTGAATGGACAGCGAGCTTGTGCTGTCTTTTTTATATATAATAATAATAATTTTTTTTTATTAAATGGATTTTTTTTTTAATTACAACAGAATATTTCTTGTATCAGGAATTTATATCTTCGGTATATCCGATTTTTAAAATATACTCAGCTTACATATTTATTTATTTATTTTTATCAGATTACACTGGATACGTTGTAGTTCTAAAAATCTAAATTCATTTTACTATGGCTTTCCACAGCTCCATTTTTTTCATGCATTTGGCAGGAGCCTGCTGTGGCGCCGGGCATCCTGGGTATCCATAGGGGTCAGGAGAAGCAAGTGTTAGCAGCATTTGTACAGATGTTGTGTTATTTTTATAGCTCTCCTCCATTTGCTGGGTGGCATTTCCTCCTGTGTTAACAGCGAGGTTAACTGCACACAGGCGCACTCAGGGACTCTGGCCAATTTTTTTATTGTTACGCTAACTCAAGTAATTTCTCTCACTCTCCCTCTCTTTACCCCCACCCACTGTACACACACACACACACACACACACACAGACATATTCTCACACATGCAGACACACACAGCGTCTCCACCACCTCCTGACTCAGAGACTGTGGATTTATTGTCCTGAAAAGTGCACATGGCACAGAGCAACATACTGTAATGGTTTTACCTTCTCAGCAGGTAACTCACTAAGGCCCCCTGCAAGGAGTGAGTAAGGGAATAAGGGAAAGATTAGTGCAGCTCTGGTGCACTTTCTCAGCCTGTATAACATGAAGTGCATTATTTGTTTGCTATTACGTAAAAAGAATTGCATTCTTTTCCAGGCAGGTTCATTACAGTTCCAGTTGTTTTAAACATTTTAATTATAATCCTAACAGAGGATATGGGCATGTAGCTATTCAGTGACTTGTATTCGTTCATTAATTCATCTTTGATCAATTATGACATTCATTCGGTCATATTCGGTGACTGCGGATGGGATGGCACACCAGTACCAGTATCTCAGGGCAACGTGCACACACTGAATTTCAGATTAGAATTGCCAGTCAATGTAACAACATGCTTTCAGGACCCTGGATCTGTGAGGTGGTAATCTAGCAATGCAGTGGACGTTATATCATATACCTGAATACTCTCAGTTTTCTCTTTATCTATATGTAATAGCTCTTCCATATTTAAATTCATGTTTGCTCCTGGTAGTTTGGTGTAGTCTTTCTTTTTCTCTTCTGTCATGATGTTGAAATTGTTTTGTCTTTCCTTTTTCAGCTCACCAGACACCGGCTGGTAGACGCAGATGGGATCATCAACCCCAAAGCTTTCTACATCTACCTGACTGCCTGGGTCAGTAATGACCCCGTGGCCTACGCAGCTTCTCAGGCTAACATCCGCCCTCATCCTCCAGAGTGGATCCATGACCGCACCGACTCAATCTCCATCAGCAGGCTCACCAGTCAGTGATACACTAGTGCTTACTCATGTCTGTTCTCCTGTTTAGCTAAATCATAGGCAATGTATGCAGAGGTTAATTGAGATTTAAGTTTAAATGTGGAGTCAAAGAATTAAACTCATACACTATTGTAAACCTCAGACTATTATTAAGGAAGGAAACATCTAGAAATTAGTAGTTTTTACTTTTAGTATTGAGAGCTGAAAATCACTTTTTAAGGGGACTAGCTACAGTAAAGTCATCGTCTGGTTACACACAGAAGCTGCTCAGGGACACATGGTTGGATAACAACCCAGAGATGGCTTTTCCATGGCAGAGCCTCTGCAGCACAGCTGGCTGCTGCCCAACTTCTGACTTAACGGAAATTTATAGCGTCGATTACAATGAGCCAAAGTCATGTTTTAAAAAGTGGTCCTGCATAACCCCACACAGAACACACACTCACATACTCCCTTTACACACACACCACTAGAAAGGTTCTTCCGAAAGATTTGCAGGCAGTTGGTGTTTTGATGGTGGTGGCGAGTGCTGTCTAAGGTCCCTGCCACGCTAGTTCCGTCACGTGTGCGTGACTGTTGTGGAACATCTTGATTTTCATTTCGGTGCCCGTGCTAACAGGTTAGAGCAGCCACACAGCCTGAGTGAGACGTGCGTCTCGGTTATGGCTTGAGCCTCACCGCAACTGCAATTCATCTAGAGTTTAGGTATGAAGTCTATTTTAAACGCATGAGGTAAGCGGGTCTCGGCAGAAACAAACAGTCAAAAGCTCTGTTGGTAGTCATACTGACATCATACCAGCAACATTGTATAAATGACACCTTTCACTGTAGTGTCAGTGTGTCTAGGCTATATATGTCGCAGACATGGAAAAAATATAAGTATTATTTTTTTAACCATTTTAGAAATTGCATGTTATTAAAGGGGAAAGTGGCGGCTACATGTGTACAGTGTAGTTGCAGAAGAAACCCAGTGTAGGCTATAATTATATTATGTCAGTCAGCTAACAGCGTTAGATGAAGGGCAGTAGTTTTTCAGTGCTTTCTCTCTTTCTCTCTCTCTCTCTTTCTCTCTCTCTCTCTCTCTCTCTCTGAATGAGTGTAAACAAAAATCACATGAATGTTCGCTTTTTAATCGTTGTCTGTCTAAACTAAATCTAAATAAATTTTATAATGAAATTGAATCAAACATTCTATCGTTGTTGGCCATTATCAACAGTAAAGTCAGTGAAGAAAGATAGCAGTAGCAGTGCCACAGGAGTAACGCTGGTGGTGTGGACACGTACATGCGTGTGAGCCGCACCAGTTCAGTTCGAGATGAGTGGCGTGTCTGGGGTGCGACACATGGCTAAAAAAAAAATGTCTCATAGGTGTGCAGCTGTGTTGACATCTGATAAGTGTGAAGGCCATAGCATATGATTTACATCTTCTTCTTTTTTTTCATCAAACCATTCAGTGAGTCTTCATGCCCTGTGGATGTGTGTGGAGTCATCCTGGAAGTGACTACACCCATCGGGATAGAAATGTTTGGTTATAGGATAAAAGCGAATGTTGTACTGCGTTACACTGATGGTTCATTCTAAGGGGACAAGTGAAGGCAAACCATGCCAGCAAAATAACTACCCCTCCCAAGCATGATGGAGCCACTGATTTTTTCTTAATTTCATCAAATGTCTGTATATGTACAGTATATTTCAAATTAACACCCACACACTGTGCATGTTTGAGTGGTTAACAAGGCAGTGTGTGAGGGCACTTGTGTTCTGGGAAGTAGCGGCAGGGTTGATTTTTGACAGCATAATTACAACAGATCACTGTCAGGGCTGACAGTCAGCTGCATGTTTAGATTTAACAGCTCATAATTTGGCCCCTTCTCTCCTCAAGGCTGGGAGGAAATCTTCGTGTCGCTCTGAAATATGTCTCTTTTATGCTTATTTTTGTTCATTCGTAATCGGAAGATGAATAGAGGAAGCAACAGGGAGGGTAGAGTTGGCCTTAGTTTAGCTAAAATAACATTTGATTGGACTGATTGTAATGCATTGTTTTAAAAAAAAAAACATATTAGTAGTAAAGGAAAGAGTAAGAATGAGCCTGTTTCACTAAAATGAGGGTTGATTAATTATCATTTTATTTCCCAGTTCCTGCCGCGGAGCCCATTGAATACGCACAGTTTCCCTTCTACCTCAACGGGCTGCGTGAGACACCCCAGTTTGTGGAGGCCATTGAGAGTGTGCGTGCCATCTGCAATAACTACAGTCGCCTGGGTGTGCCCAGCTACCCAAACGGCTACCCATTCCTCTTCTGGGAGCAGTACGTCAGTCTGCGCCACTGGCTGCTGCTCTTCATTAGCGTGGTGCTGGCCTGCACTTTTCTCGTGTGTGCTGTCTTCTTGCTCAATCCATGGACCTCTGGTATTATTGTAAGTTGTCTACAGCAGTGTTACATTATTTATTATATAGATTTTTATGTTTGTTTTTTGTACTGTACATAACTCATTTTTTCTGGGCTTTGCTTTAAGTTAATCACCTGTCTGTGTGCAAAATTGTTAACTGTTCACAGTGGGTTTGCTTAATTTTTTTTAAAACATTGTTATGTTACGCAACTGTGATCAGACAGTAGTCATTAACAAGCCTGTTAAAACGGTCCTTTGTTATCATTGCAACCTCTTTCAATAATTTTTTTCAGTGCGGTTTTGATTATATTGTAGTTGTTGCATGTAACAGGATTAAACTTTTCTTTACCAATACAAATTTATACAAATATAACTGTCGGAAATGTATTAACATTTGATAAATGTGATGGTGGTACTTTTTAAAATCAGATTGTTTGTTTAGCGTAGAGCTATTTCCACAACATTTCTGTCATAGACGAATGTCACAGACAGACATTTGGGAGTAAGTAAAGCGCATTTTACTAAGTGAGAGGAGGCCGGGCTTGATAGAATGTGTGTTTTTGCAGCCCCAATCTTTGTGTTTATCTTATACCATCAGATCCAGTTTGTTTAGTCTATGTGGAGCACTTTGGGGCTTTTCTTTAAAATAAAATGTGGAGGAACAGAGGTTACCACAGCAACCACAACACTTTATGTATGAAATAGAGCCTTTGCTTGCTTTTCCTTGGTATGTTGTCTCTGTTTTTTGTATATGATGAGTTTATGAGGAGAAAGCTTACTTGTCTTCCCACACTCCCACCTTCCTGTTCACTGTTGAGTGTTTCACTGCAGTTTGTGTTTTAGCCACTGTGACTCTAAAATAGCCACTTCATCCTCCGTGCTTTACAGGATAGATGAAAGAGAAAGTCATTACACTGTTCTAAATCCAGACTAATATCGTTTAGTTTTAAATTGCAGCACTCTCGCTCTGTTTACGCTTGGCGTAGATACTTCTCCAGAGTTTTTCAGCCCCTTTAATGGAGACCTTTAGAAACACTGCAGGCCACATTTTAGATTTAATACGCCGGAGTTGTGTTGTAAAGTGGACATGCAGAAACGGGATGCTTTTGGAACCGATGACGCAGATACCCACATTAGCTTCATGATTGGGTCTTACCAGTAGCACCGTTCCTTCTCATTCATTACACGCTTATAATTTCACCCTTCTCCATATAAAACAAACAGCATCAGCATCAACTCCCAGTTCAGAATGCAACATGGATAACAAATTACAAGCATTTCCAACCTTCTTGTCTTTCCTATCAGCTGTTGTGCAGTTAGTGTCTGCCTTTTATAATGACATAACTGCCTACATGCGAAGGAGTTATTGTTTGAGTTATACGCGACAACTCCAGTGTCCAGCAGCTTCCTGCTTACACCAGTGTACATGAATTGTCATGTGATATTCACTTTCAGGCACGTTAGTATGTATGATTGTAAGATCATTTCTGATACAGAGCTGAAACCCTCGCCTGGACGGAGATGTTGTTGTTGTTTTTTTTAATTCCGCTATAAAAAGAAAACATATTAGTGTGGACTTAGCCTTACTGTCTTGGTTTTGTCCTGGGCCACCAGCAGCCCCCTTTATCTACCCCCACATACATCCATTGCTTCCACCTCACTTGTTCTTCCCTCTACCCCCTAGCACTGTCTTTTCTTTCCCCTTAACCCCCACCCCTCTATCCTTCTTCAAAGGCAGCAGGGCCTCCAAGTAACTCGAGACTCATCAACTGATGATGGCATTTACTTTCCTCTTTCTAAGTCCAAATTAGGCACCCTCACGGAAATTTGTATATAGCAAAAAAGTCGAGGTGGACTCAAACATTCCAAAACCCTCACCTCATTCTTTGCTGCGTTCACGCTAATAAAACTACTGGCTTATTGAAAAACTAAACACAAAAACCCGTCTTTCTGAAAAGAAGGACTGTTTGGTTTATGTGCTGAAAGACACCATATATAGTACATTTTCAAAGTAGTTGAAATAAGTACTATGTATAGAAAACTGCTTAATGGACTATTGAACATAAAATTTTATATCTTGAATGATGTTTTTGTATATATTTGATCTTTACCAGGTGCTGGTGTTGTTACTGATGACCGTCGAGCTCTTTGGCATGATGGGGCTGATTGGCATCAAGCTCAGCGCTGTACCTGTGGTCATCCTCATTGCTTCTGTGGGCATTGGTGTGGAATTTACTGTTCACGTGGCCCTGGTGAGTTAATCTGAGCTCTCTCTGATTCACTCACAATTTTTTTTACGCAGAGCTCTGTTATTATTGCTGCACTTCATAGCAGAAGTGATTGTATAAAATAAACATAACACACAATAATTCAGCAGTAGGAGATCTTTGGTCAAACACAAAATGAGAACTACAGTTCTGTACTGTATTGTTACTTTTCCAGCAGAAATGAAATGTTACACAACAAGTCAGTAACAAAAGCAACACATTACATAGCAGACCACTTTTCAGACAAAAAACATAATGAAGGCTGCTGAGTTAATGTGACAGTCAAAGTCTCCAGAAGAGCTGTGGCAGATTCTCCAAGACACTCAGTAAAACTTCCCAGCTAATTACTGTACAGTACGATGCAGAAGTCTTAGGCACATGCAAAGACTCGCTGTAAAGCAAAGATGCCTTCGAAAATAATGAAGATGTTTCTGCATAAACGAAAACACTGTAAAGGGCAGTAAACTAAAGGAAGTCAGTATTTGCTGTGCCTTTTTCTTAAACAGTGTTAACAGTTACAATGTGTGCAGTTTTATAAGGAAATTAGCTTTTATGTTTTACTGAGCGTCGTGGAAAATCTGCCACAGCTCTTCTGGAGACTTTGACTGTCATGCTTACTTCTTATTTTGCATGTAAGCCCAGCAACCTTTATTATGTTTTTTATCTGAAAAAGTGGACTAAATAAACATCAAAAGTTGTACCTAAAAACAATAGGGGGCCTAAGAATTTTGCACAGTAGTGTACTTTTGAAATATTACTATTTTCTCTCAAAAATACATCTTAAGATACCTCTAGGGAATATTTTAAGTTTTAGAATCAACTGTTTTAATCAACAAACACCACTTTCACAACAGCATTCTGTTTAAAAGCAGTGCAAGGAAGAAACCTTTCCTGACAGCATCTCACAAAAAGTAACACCTGAACATCACATTGTGTCATTAAAACAACAATTGGTGTTGGCTTTTGTGTACAGACAAGACCTTTTCGTTCATGTACACCAGTGGTGCCCAATCTTATCCACAAAGGGCCGGTGTGGGTGCAGGTTTTCCTTCCAACCACGCAGGAGCCACACCTCATTCCACCTGCTTTT
>JAOVVH010000038.1:3326137-3337902 GCA_028566435.1 Scorpiodoras heckelii
ATATGTACTGTATGTCCAAACAAGATACAGGAACAATGAGACAATACCGTTTATATTGATATAGCCTCACGATGTTACATACCCCGTTTCTTCCATACCCTGATAATGTTTACATCTCTTCTCTCTCACACTCTCTGTGCAACTCCGTCCCCACTCTCCCTCTGCATCTGCGCACAAACCTACCTCCACTCAGTAATAGCTGTCTGCAGAGCCGTAGAGCAGCAGTTTCAGCCCAATGGCATTTAGAGCACTTTTTGTGGTTATCTTAGCGATGGTTAGGCTAATCAACAGTCAATTGTATATAAAACTGAAATAAAACAACGTCACAAATAGTTTTCATTATTTTACAATTTTCTTCTGAGTTGATAGGGTATGTGTTTGGCTGTGTTGTTCTGAATATTGTTATTATTATATTTTATATATTTTTATTATTATATATTTTATTATTATTTATATTATATTACTTATCTATTTTTTATTATTATATTTTATATTTTAATATTATTATATATCATGTTATTATTACTATCCACATAATTCCACATATTGTGTACGAATTCAGTGCCACTTGCCCTGAAACTGCTGCTGTCAGTCAGTGGGATGAGAATCATGTGTGAGTGGACACGCTGTTTTATTTAAAGAACAGGGGTCTATCAGAGTCTGATCTTCACAACACATTTGTGGAAGTGTATCATGACATCAAGAAAGACATTTTCTGAGGATCTCAGAAAGAGTGGTTGATGCTCATCAGGCTAGGAAAGGTCAAAAAAACACCTTTAAAGAGTTTGGACTCCACCTATCCACAGTTAGGCAGATGGAGGAAATTCAAGACCATTGTTACCCTCCCCAGGAGTGTTTGACCAACAAAGATCACTCCAAGAGCAAGGGGTGTAATAGTATGTGAGGTCACAAAGGAACCCAGGGTAACTTCTGAGCAACTAAAGGCCTCTCTCACATTGGCTAATGTTAATGTTCATGAGTCCCCCATCAGGAGAACCCCGAACAACAATGGTGTGCATGGCAGGGTTGCAAGGAGAAAGCCACTGCTCTCCAGAAAGAACATTGCTGCCCATCTGCAGTTTGCTAAAGATCACATGGACAAGCCAGGAGGCTATTGGAAAAATGTCTTGTGAACGTATAAGATCAAAATAGAACCTCTTGTTTTAACAGAGAAGTGTTATGTTTGGAGAGAGGAAACAGCATTCCAGCATAAGAACCTTATTCCATCTGTGAAACATCTTGGTGGTAGTATCATGGTTTGGGTCTGTTTTGCTGCATCTGGGCCAGATAATATTTTTTTCTCTCATTTGTTTAATTAGGTTCTCTTTATCAGCTTGTAGGCCTACTCCTTTTTGAAGGATTGAACTCTTTAAAACTTGATATTATAGCACTTCTTTGCTTATTTAAGAAAATCAAAGCATCTAAAGTTCCTTCTCATTTTCATTTAGTTGGTGTAACAAAAAACGTCCTGCTCCAAAAGGAGGTTTTTATAAATGCAGTTCTTGTGAGCAGTAAAGTTTTGTTATAGACATGCATACCCTGTAGCTTCAGGGCTGGAGAATGACAACCCCTTGTGAGGCAGCAGCTGGACATTGTTCAGGTGTGAAGGCCTGCGTCAGTTTAGTCTGAGGCCCAGCTGTGCTGCATATCAACTGGGAGGAGACACACTCACACACAATTGTAAAAATATGTTTTAAACACAAATGGCTGAACACCAGTGATTGCCCTGGCTTGGTGTCACCCATTTCTCAGTGGACTGCTGTGGAGACTGTGGACAAGCATTTACCTTAGCACATCCAAAGCTTGTGGATAGGAGAAGGAGGGGAGTATATGGCCTAAATTCCTGTCTTAAATTCTTTTTTAAAGGCCTCTTATGAGTCCCTGCATTTCTTTAATTAGGTGAAAGATGGCAGCTGTAATCTGAGCTGCTGTAGTTTGCGAAGGTGCATTGCTGGCCTAGAGAGAAGTAAAGCTAGCTATAATGAAGAGAGAGAAGGAAGATGGCAGGGGGGATTTGTCAGGGAGGTTTGGGGAGGGTCTTACCTGATACTCCAGAGATTTAATTAGACCAAGGGATTGTGAAAGGCAGGAAAATTTCACAGCAGCTTAAAGAGAGAGGAGAGAGACAGAGACAGAGAGAGTGAATATGAGCTTGAGGCCAAGCAAGAGGGGCCTGTAGTTTTTCCTCCTCTCTTCCTCCTAGAATAAATTGTTTAAATTCTATAGCCTTCATTTCATTTGTTTGCTTCTGCTTTCTTTCTTCCTTTTTTCTCATTCTTTTTTTAAAGAGTGAAGGAGAGAGGCCCCTGTCCCTTTGTGATTCATCTCTTTCCCAAGTCCTCTACTCCACATTCCTTCCCACTTTGCTTTAGCCTATGTTTGCTTGTACTCTGCTCACCCCTCAAAAAAGAAAAGAAAACTCTCCCTCTTTTCTTTACCCTTTTTTCATGCCTTTGAATTAACCAACTAATGATGTCTCCAGCTTTTCTGTCCTGCTTTCTTAAAAGACTAGCCCTCTTGGAGACTTTGTCTGGCACAAGGTAAAACTAGTTTTTAAGCTTAATGATTATTTCCTGTTTATGAGTGTGTGGCAGAGGGTGGAGCTGCCAAAGTGTGTGTTCTGTGATATTGTAAATATGATTAGAATTGTATTACTGATTTAATTACTCACTCATGGAAGTTTAATATCCAGTTTTCTGCATTTTAAACAATTTTCTCTGTTTTTTGTAGATATTTCTTTGCTGTATTGGCCATCCTGACTGTGTTGGGGGTCCTGAATGGCCTGGTGCTGCTCCCAGTCTTACTGTCCTACTTCGGCCCTTATCCTGAGGTAAGAGGATTGCTCCTGTCAAGCCATCCACCCTGTGTGGCACCAGCGTATACTGCATATTATATACCAGCATATTACATTTTCACATGGGTGATATAGGTTTTGAAAAAACCCTGAGCTTCAGCAAATGGAATGATCATTTAAAAGCTGCATTTTATGCTTACTCTTGTTGTCTTTATCTTAAAGTTAATTTGATGATCTGAAACATTTAAATGTGACAAATTAGCAGAAATAGAAAAAATTGGGAGGGGGGCAAATTCTTTGTCATAGCACTGTAGATCAGGCACAGCTATGGAGAGGCAGAGTCCAGCTTAGCTCTGACCTCAGTGTCTGCAGCCTGGTCTCATATTAGCTAATGCCTCCTAGCCCTAACCAACTATTCAGCCCTTCTCTATCTGTTTGTGTGATCTGGAGGAAAATGCAAAACATTAGGTTAAGGAAGAGTAAATAATGTTAATAGATGTGATGGTTTTAGTCAGCTAGTGATTTGTTGAAGATGTTTTGCAATGTAATAGAGGATTATCTGTATATATGGGTAGTGGCAGTTGAATAGTTAAGGCTCTGGGTTACTGATTAGAAGGTTGGGGTTCAACCCCAGACCCAGCAAGCAAGGCCTTTAACCCTCTCTGCTCCAGTGGTACTGTATCATGGCTGACTCTGTGCTCTGAGCCCAGCTTCCTAACCAGCTGGGATATACAAAGCAAAGAAATTCACTGTACTGTAATCTATATGTGACAGATAAATGCATCTCCTTTATGTAGTTGCTGTGAAATTTGTTAATATTCACGTAACACTGTATGATTAGTTACAAAAAAACTAGTGCTGTCAAATTAATGTGTTAATGAGCACATTAACGCGTTAAAGAATTGATCACGATTAAAAAATTAACGCCTTAAAACTTAAAAAGATTAAAAATTAGTTCAATTACACAAACCAGTGTCTGTGAACACAAACATTGTCCGTTGCGTTACTTGTTTTAGGCCGCATTCCGATCGCAAGTGTCCCTAAGCTGTATCCCTGTTCCCTACACACTACACAGGGTACAGAATCCCAAGGGCTCTTCATACTAAACTCGGTCACTTCAACGGCTCTATTTGAAACGCCCTGCAACCATCAACAGCGGACAGCCTCCTTAATTACATTGGTTGTGTTCTACAAGACAGCACTCGGCTGTATTTAACATGATAAACACACTGTTCAGACTCATTTTGTACTCTGAAGACACTTTTGAAATAAATGTGATGAAACGTCTATGAACTGTGGGTGATGAATTTTAACTTTTTAATGTAGGTTGTGGTCAGAATGTAAACTTACTCTTCAGTTGTAACGTACTTCGTTACTCTAATTGGCGAATCGATGCCTTTAATTAAACTCCAACTCTAATCAGTAAATCAGATGAATGAAAGAAAAACTATATTTTATTTTAAAAAATGAAAAGACATCAATCATCTTTAATATTTCACTTTTATCAAAAAGTCGAGTGAATAATGAGGCAACATTCAGCAGTCGTTTCTCTTAAAATAGACCAGTGATAAACGGCAGCAACATTTTCTGTGGTCCTACGATGCCGACCTGCATGTACAACACAAATCAAACTGTGTGTTAAAACACAGATTAACGCTCGATTAAAAAAATTAATCAGGTGACAGCACTAAAGAAAATGTAATACTTTTTGAAACTCTGCCGGTTCTTCATGTGTTTAGGTATCTCCAGTGGACGGGCGTAGCCGATTGCCCACTCCAACTACAGAGCGTATTCCTCCAGTGGTGCACTTCACCATGCAGCCCAACCACACTACCACCTCAACCACTGGAACGGGCTCAGACTCATCCGACTCGGAGTACAGCTCCAACTCCACGGCATCAGGCATCAGCCATGAGCTCAGGCACTACGACCTCCAGGCCAGCAGGGGGCGAGCCGCACGATCTGAATTTGATGACGTGCGGCTTAATGCTGGGTCAAAACCGAGTGTTTATCATACAGAGCCACACACTTACTCAGTAAGTGAAGGACATTGTCGTTCTCAACATTTCTTTTCTCAAAATAATGTAGAATAATGATTTATGATAAATCTATTGAATAAAATATGTCTTATGCTAAGTTTGAAGATATTCTTTAAACAAAAGTGCAATTATTAAATTAAAAAGTTAGGATTACAAGAGCCTTTTTACTGTTAGCCTCAGCTAATGTGTGCACAGAGCTTCTGTGTTCAATATTCAATGTGTGTAAAAATTTTTCACAGGCTGGGAGAACTGACTCCAAGCAGCAGCCACATTACCCCTCCACTCACCCTCCTCACACTCAGGATACAGGACCTCCGCTTTCTCGTCGACACATCGGTCGGGAACCCAAGCGGGACGCAGGGCCCAGACAGGCTCCTCCCCCTCAGAGGCGGCGCACGGACGCATTCGAAAGCGCTGGCCCCCAGGGGTCCAAAGAACATTCAGCGGCACGCCAGCCTCCCTCCCATAACACTTACTCTCACTCAGTGCACCCTGGCTCAGGCTCAGCCTTCTGCCAACCCATCACAACTGTAACTGCATCAGCCTCAGTTACAGTGGCTGTGCATCCAGGCATGCCTGGCCAGAGCGCCCCCTACCCCTGCTACCCTTCCAGTGACAGCTACCGCACTTCAGAGGGAGCCTATGCTTATGACACGCACTTCCCCGACCCCCATGTACCCTTCACAGAGCAGCGCTATAGTGCAGACTCCACAATGGAGGGCCTGGAGCTGCAGGATTTAGAGTTCACTTCTCACACTGAGCGCCACACAAGTGCCTCCAGCTGAGGTGAGCCTACTTAGTGCATAAATAGTTTTGTAATTTGTTCATTCTTTAACAGCCATCCCAGTATGTTTGACAGTCACCCAGTACAGCGCCCCAGCGTTCATTTATAGATTTCTGAAATAATATACAGTTCTACAGTCTGACCTGGGTGAGATGTCTTTGACCAGGAAAACACAAAAATGTGTGTGATGTTCTTAGGGCTGATGTAGTGCAAAACATTGGTCTTTAGGCAGCAAATTCAGGCCTTAATAAGTGCTCTATTATACATGATCTTAAAATGTATGCTACAAACATGCCTGAATGTTCTTCCAATTGTTAAACCTATGGTCTGTCAGGTCAGCAACCAAAAAACATCATATAGAATATTTTTCTTCCCTGACCAAATAAAAATTTTAACCAAAAATAAAAAAGATAATACTTAGTCTCCAGGCAAAAGCTCAAAACCCCTGTCTACTGGACATTTGATATTTGACATGATATTTGAGTTCATGTGGGCGTTCTCATGCTGGATATTCCAGTGAAGGGAAATTGTAATGCTGCAGCATACAGAGACTGTCTATATAACTTTCTGCTTACATGGTTTTCATATGGGTCTGATTGTCAGCTGTCAACAAACTTTTACCCATATAGTGTATGTTAGGCTTGGAATGATTGACAGTAGCATCAGGAATGGTCAAGTTGGAAGATTTAAATGTCTGTGGGAAAATGTGTTGCCTGCAGACTTGAGGTGAACAAAAAGAAATAGTGTTGCATCTCGTAATATGTTTTGTACATGTCCATGAATCAGCATTATCTGTATGTATGACCACTTTCTCTTCTTTCCCTAACTGCTTTCTCTTCTTTCCTGCTGCTATCATGGGCACTATAAGATGATGGCATATTGCACACAATCACAGTCAACCCTGTTTCATAAAGTAATGATAGCCATAGCATACATCATGATCAGATGCAGTTAGTTACCAGCATTAACTCTGCTTTCCGCTTCTCTTTCAGTGACTGAATATTGAAGCACAAATGGCCAAAGATGGGGTGTCTGCTTCCTGAAGTGGAGGAGACATGGTGCTGCAGAGCAAGGGCACTTGGTGGTGCTTCACTCTGTTACTGTATAGCTCTAATGTACGTCTACCTTAGATATTTCTATAAATATTTTTAAAAAACGTGTACACAAATGTAAATACAGGCGAGAGTAGCTATAATTGGACCTGGCTTGGTATTGTCAGACTGGGCGGTGTGTGTGTGTGTGTGTGTGTGTGTAAGTAGTGATTACTGTCACTCCCTTCATGTGTGTATCTGTGCCATGATGAAGCTTCATCTTGGACACACTTTCCAGATGTTGCTGCTTGAGATATTGTTGTAATGTACCTGTATTATTCTATGCAATGATTTTCTTTGATGTAATGGCGTGTAAGAGTGAGCCAGTAGGTATGTGTCAATATATATGTGTGTGTGTGTGTGTGTGTGTGTGTGTACAGGGTGAGCAAGAGAGATCGGACGATTTTCATATGCTTAGTTCTCAGACGCTAGTTTGATTAGAGTAGTGACTGGTGGAGGAAACAGTAGCTCAACTGATTCATTGTTGAAACTTTTTTTTTTTTTGGCGACTCCGTGATTGCAGCTCAACGGCTATTTCACATTAAGTTCAATATTCCTCGTCAGGGTGCTGTGCCGTCTCAGAACACTGTTAAAAAATAGGTTGAAAATATTCGTAACAACGCTTCTGCCTTGAAAACGAGACCACTCTGCAAGCCACGTACAGTTCGAACACCAGAAAATGTAGAAAGGGTGCGTGCATCTGTAATGAGTCTGCATCGTTCAGCTAGGAATCATTCTCTTGCTTTGGGAATTTCCAGCACAAGCAGACAATTGTCATCCTGGAGCAAGGAAGAAATTGCTATAGAAGAAGAAATTGCTGCAATTCCCCAGGCCAACGTTAGAACACATAATGGCAAATCTGCAAACCAGATTGGAAATGTGTGTGCGCAGTGAGAGAAGTCATCTGAGTGATATAGTTTTTCACAAATAAAAATGGCATAAGTGTAATGGTTGTTTTCAAATAAAAGTTATGATTAACTATCGTCCTATTTCATTAAACAAATCGTCAGGTCTCTCAGGCTCACCCTGTATTATGCGAGCATGAATTATAATGTGTAACCAAATGTGTATGTGCACCCTAGACAAACATTTCGATTCATTTCAGGGCCTACATACTGCACCCTTTCAGCCTGTTAATCAAAAATCCTGATATTCTCCTTTGGATTTTTCATGTTTCTGAACCGCCTGTCCGAAAGTACCCATGCATTTCTACAGGGATTTTGTAAACAAACTTTTTTTTTCTTTTTTTCTTTTTTTTTTTTTTTAACAAAGTGTATATTGGTTAATATATTAACTGTAATAACTGTGTAGTCTGCTTCTGGACATATTATCAGACCTCATAACATGAAGTCGGGTCCTTTAATGTATCACTGTGTGTGGGAACTGCAGAGACAAGCACCATATGTTTGTGTGGGCGTGCACGTGCATGATGGTGTGTTTTGTGTGTATTGAAGTAGAATGTATTCTTTATACAAATCTTAATTTGCTTATCACAAACTGTGGTAGTTGGGAAAAAAGAAATTGCTGTTTATCAGTGAAGCACGCCATGCGTGAAAATTTAGAAATGAAGAAAGTGTAGAGAGCATTTGCATGCGGCTCTGCTGTGCTCTGCGTCGGAACGTTCCTCTGTCCTTCCAGCTCGTTTCGAGTTGGTTGGCTGTAAAAATGGCCATTTAGTGCGAAGCCTTGCTTGCGTTCAAGGCTCAGAACTGAATTACTGTCGAAACAGTGATAGAGTTGCATAGCAGTCTGGGTGCAGTTTTCTACTGACTGGCAGTGGTACTGTACACTCTGTAGCATTCCTTTCTCCTCTCTTCCTTTTACAATAGAATGGCATTATTTTTGTTCTCATTTTTATCCTCAAGCTAATGATGCTTTGTTAGGCTAATATAGCTAAACCTCACATGGTGTAACCAACTGTAGCCTCTCTGACAGCACAGTGATGTTCGCTCACATTGTAAGTTTTGATAAGCTATGTCAATGAGCAGCATGCGGGGTTTGACCACTAAATGGCCAAACTTGACAAGCCTTTTCTGTCGTTTTTAAGGTCCGTCCACCTTCTCCGGCCCCAATTTAGCACGAGCGGCTCTCTCCTCTGACCTCAGCTCATAAAACTCTACAACACGATGCCATGACACTAATTGGAAGTTCCTCCCTCGACCGCCAAATGGCGCATACAAGTGCTTCTAGGGTCAAGGGTCACGGAGCCCCCAATTCACTCTGGGTCTGGTCTGTGTTATGAGTAGACTGTGTGTGTGTGTGTGTGTGTAGGTGTGTATGGTTTACCCCCCACCCCCCACCCCATACGACTTCCTGTTAGTCACTAGTACGTCTCCACTTTCTTTGTTCTTCCTTTTATTTTTCCACTGCTTGTGTGTGCTGTGTGTTGTGTGTTCTCCTTATGTCACATTGGCAGAAACGGGAGAGAATCATGGCTGGCAACTATTATTATTCAGTTTTTATATTATATGGTTTTTTTTTTGTTTTTTTTTGACATTTGTTTTTTGCAATATTTATATTTTTGTATTATAAGATATTGTGTTTAATAATGGTCGTAATGCCAGTTGTTAACAATGCAGGGATTTTTATGTCTGTCTAAAAACACTATTACAGTTTTTGTGTTCTTTCATTAATGGATTTTGATGTGTATAAAGTGCTTACTAATGTTAAATAGGAAAAAGAGTATATAACATTTACAGTACAGATTCTTCACAGCTCTTAGAGGATTTTAAAAGAAAATGATCATTTTGTTTGTGCGTTTGTTTTTGTTGTTTTTTTTTTAAAAAACTGCCATTTTTTCCCTCGGCCGGTGTGGATGTATGTCATTTTCAGTTACAAAGATAAATGTATGCCATATAATTTATTTATATGAAAATTTATTTTTGTAGTGTACATAGTAGTTGTCAAGCTATTTGACAGAAGTATATTTTTAAAGAGTTTATATGTAATGCTACCATTGGGGTTTTTTTTGGGGGGAGGGGTGTTTTTATTTTGTGAGAACATAACAGAGACATTAAGTCATTAAGGTGCACACTTTCATTGCTAACTTGTTCTCAGACAGCTACGTTGCCCTTTTACAGTGTTACCATTGAACAGAGTGAGTGAACTCTGAAAAAACTGTGCTCGGGTTTTGTGAAAAGCTAGCCATGAAAGTAGAATAAAAAATGTACTAGCTCTCTAAATAATAATGTTCAAACACTGATAGAATTCTAACAAATAAAAATATTATAACTTATTTGTGTCTTTTATTTGTTATAAATAAGGAAACATATCTAAAACATGATGTACAGTATCTACCTGGGACCGAGTCTGTCGTGTGGCCAAGCAGTTTATATCAGTTAGAAAAAAAATGACACGTTCGTGTTTTAAAAATACATTAATGCTTTAAATTAATATTTCTCAAGCATGATTTTGTACATCTATGTTTCTAAAAGTATTATCTATGATAATGAACCGTATAGATGAGCAAACTAATTGAATTCCAGGTGTTAAGAAATGGCCCCACTGACTACAATGTCATATTTTTTTAACAATTATTCACACATTGAAATTTGGTTCAGTATTTAATTAATCCATTCCTGAATTACAAATTAGCACCTGAAAAAAATTCTGTTGTTAAAATTTGGGGGGGTTTTTTGTCATCAAAATATTTCTTGTTTAGGACTCGTATGTCTCAAAAACAGTTGCTTTGCGCTGAAAATTAAAAAGTGAGGTCCGGTGTCATTATCTTGGTTTGCACTGGTTGACATCTGGCCACAGAGCCGAGCTCTCCCCCTCTAACAGCGGGTTTTTCCTTCTGCTGTATGATTCTGATTGACAGTTTTATAGACTGCAAGGAAATTGGTTGTAGTTACAATACAGCTGGTGTGCTCAAAGTAATGAAAAGGGGCACATGGCCTTGAAAAAAACGGAGTGATGGAAACTGATTCAGGCTGACCCCCTGTAACTCGGCTGCATGGGTGGTGGCCGTTTATTATTCATGCACCGGCATGGCTGAGCTTGTTTCCACCTACTGTACCCTACGATTCACTGAACTGATTTGCTCGGCTAATGGACTGCGCCCGGTGTACTTCCTTTCTACAACCTATGAGAGGCGTTAGATGTAGTTTGGCAAGTCATGTGATGTGTAGTGGATTAAAGGACATAACATGATGTAGTAAAAAAAAATTTTGATAGCCAAATATGGAGGTTTTGTGTGTTTGGAGCTGTGTGGTAATAATGCTGTTGTAATATCTGCTGCACCACTGTGGTGCCCTGGGAATGCATGTACATTCCTTAATTTCTATAATGAACTAAAAAAAAACGTTAGAACTGGATCCAGTGATTAATCAATTAACCTTCCAATGTTTTCATTATTTGATTATTTAGAAGATTTTAGAAATAAATTAATTACCAAAAACTGGTATATGTTAAAGTGACCAATAGACAATTGGACTTGAGGGCCCACCTGCATTTCAAGCCCTGATTTGTTCAATTCTAACTAGTCAAATTCAAAATGAAGCCCAGAATCTACTGGCTGTCTTATTAAGTGACCTATTGAAAATTCCAGCTTGGTTTGACCCACTAACAGCTGCCAAATATGGGCCAATCTGCTCAAACCGCTAGACCTTTACCAGCTACATGTTGGTAGAAAGGAAACCATTTCTGAACTCCCACTACTATTTCATCGAGAAATTGTTTTCAAGAAAATAATACAACAGCAAGGCAATTAAATATCTCAATCATTTATTGATCATTTTACTTAAGTAATATGGAAGCTAGAAAACAGTTTGAAACAGTTTAAACAGCTCAGCTTCCTTACTGTGTTTTGTTTTTTTGCTCAGACCAAGCTGGATTTTCAGTATGGTGAAACACCCCAATCTTAATTCATTTTGTATTAAAAGAATTCATTAGAAATGAAAGAGAGTTCATTAACATTATAAAGTCATTATATACATATATATATACAGGGGTTAGACAATGAAACTGAAACACCTGGTGTCCTTTCACTGATTGGATTCCAGTTTATCAGAGCTCTTGCTGTGCTTTTTGACATCAGTATGCCTACCCCTTCTCTG
>JAOVVH010000038.1:3355504-3376551 GCA_028566435.1 Scorpiodoras heckelii
TAACCCATGGGGGCTTTCCAGCAGAGTCAATGGAAAGACATTAAACAACTCCGCGTTACGAGGTGATCATAAAAACGGCCCATTGTGTTCTTTGCAGACTTGTCATTAAGCCTTAAAAACAACAATTATCCATGAAAGCCCAGCTTCTGCGCTCTCAAGTTCGAGGGTCTGTTTCTCTACAGCCATTGTTTTCAGCTTGAAATGGATGTGAGAACCTTGCTTCTCAGTGGGACTTGGCCATGTTGCAGTCTAGGTCACTGGGCTTTGTTCATTTGTCAGAAATACTTTGCTGATGCTGATCTAAGGTGACTGGTGAAAGTTTAGACCAGAGTTTAAAAGTATCTTTAATACCCTTATGTGTCTTGCATGAAATACAAGGTGATGACAAATTCAGAAGCCCCAGCTGGGTCAGACATTTTCAGGTACTTGTTTTCTTATGGCCCTGTTCATTTTGACACCGTATAAAGCCTAAAGTATTTGTTGTTAAAGACCTGTTAAAGGAAATATAATAATGCTGTTTTGATTGTTCAATTGGAAAGGTTATTTCTTGGGTATTAAGTCAAGGTGCTTGGACTAGTGTCATGACCTTGGTAACATTTGCTACCACCCTCCTCGGGTCTGGATAAATTGCATTCAATTCAACTGAACAGCCAAAGCAGTTAATTAATTTAAAAATGCAATAATAAAACACATTTTTATGGTGAATTGTGATTACTACCAGTGTATTAAAAAAAAGTAAAGAAATGAAAACTCACAGACCCCCCGGCTATGCTTTACAGCTCTCATGTATAATACCACAACTCCAGTCACCTTCATAAATAAAAATCTTCATAGACATATTTTACTGACTATTATTCCCATCTTGTGTAATGTGTATACCTATTTTGATGACTTTGCTTGATGTCTGACTTCATTTATGTTCAGTCTGTTTATAATCGGGGTTTACATGTGTGTCTGTGTTCCTGCAGCTTCACAGCCATGGCTCCACTCTCTGAGCTTCAGATGAGGTTCTGGATGGATAAAGCAGTGCAGTGGGGCCAGGCTACATCTCCCTCTGCACTACAAGATATTAGCAAACATATACAGTCTTTGGGGACCTTCCTCCAGCAGCTTGTACATGCACTGCAGACAACTGTAAGTTCAAATGTCAGGTCATTTTATTCAAAGAAAGATTCCTTGTGAAATTACCAGAAAGGGACAAGCTAGGATTTCAACTTTTTTAAGCCTATTTGATTTGGAATTTCGAAAATTAGACAGCTACTTGAATAAATGTAGTTTAAAAGCATTGAATGTCTATGTACGGCCACAGCAACATAGGACAGTGGCAGGCAGATTATTATGGGTGTAAGGGAATGTACTGGGTTCTGTGTGTGACTCAGGTACTAAGTGCAGGATTGTGCAATTTTAGTTCACTTGTAACATTCAGTTGCTGATCGGATGTTAAACGGCCACAGCAACATAGGACAGTGGCAGGCAGATTATCATGGAGGTAGGGAAGGTGCTGGTTTCTGTGTGTGACCCAGGCATTATGTACAGGATTAACATCTTTTCCTGTAGTATTTCATTACTATATAAAGATTTGTTTAAATTCTTTACAAAAGTAAAGTATTATTTAACATTTACATTAATGTCAATGTCAAGTGTATTTATAAAGCACGTGTAAAAGCAACAGCTGTTGACCAAAGTAGATATAATCAACAGAACGTTACATCAACATTACATTCATAATTTTACATTTCTTAGTATAACCATGATTATATTAATAGCCCTTTCACACAATCACTCTGAACATCAAACGACTATCTGTTAAATACATATGCTCACTGTTGTAGTATGGCATAACAGAACTGTAGAATATACCATACGTATTTGGCCACATGACGACGTTTGTGGACACCTGCACCTATATGTGGGTCTTCCCCAAGCTGTTGCCACAAATGTTGAAGCACAAAGTTGTCTTACTATCTTTGTACAAGCATCTTCCAGCATGAAAATGACCCTGTGCACAAATCAAGGTCCATGAAGATGTGGCTTACCAAGGTTGGAGTGGAAAACTCACTCAGAGTGTGTCAGGCCTCCTCACCCAACATCAGTGCCTGACCTCACTAATGCGACCTCTTGTGGCTAACTGGACAGAAATTGCTTGGCAATGTTTCAAAATCTTGTGAAAATCTTCCCAAAAGAGATTTATTTTTACAGCAACAAAGGGGGCCAACTTTGGAATGGTGTCCAGTAACACATATCATGTGATGGTCAGGTGTCCATATACTTTTGGCTGTACAATGTGTCTAGTGTACTTTATTGCTAGACTTGTTTTATGGTCTGGGTACCACAGCAGTTAACCCTTTAGACTCCCAGATTTACGTTCATCATCCTCATGACTACTTGCTATAAGTTCCACTGTAGTTAATGAATAATTCTTAGTAGTTATTAACTAATATGCTTTAAGATGAGTAAGCTGGGTCTTCATGGAGGTTACATCTCTGGTATGATTAGATTGCCAGAGATATATTGCTATGTCCTTGGGGAAATACCCTCAACTTTCAACTGCTTACAGTTACGTACAGATGGGTGACAAATTAAAGGAAACCAATTTTTTTCTGCTATTCCATGAGGGTGTTTATTTATTCATTTTGCTGTCATGGTTTGAGTTCATTTTCCCTTTAGAGTGAAAAGTTGCGGCAAATCAATACAAAGCTCTTCAGACAGATTGCGATGATATTTTTCTCATGGCAGCATTCTCTTCCAGGATGACTCCGCCCCCATCCACAGGACATAAGAGTTCCCTGAATGCTTTGATGAGGATGAAAAAGGTGTAAATCATATGCTATGACTGTCACATTCAATACCGGTGGAAGATTTTGGAGTGGTGTGTTACCATGGATGTACCTGGATGTACCTGGATTGTATACTGTCTCAGCAATTGCTTTGGCTACATGTAATGATAATGAAGAAATGTAACCACTTATCTGAGGGTCTTCATTCATTCATTCATTCATTCTTCTGCTTTTTTCTGGTAGTGGTTGCTGTGGCATCAAGCTGAGAAGGTCAGCCCAGACTTCTCACCAGCAGGTCTAATCCATCTAAGACTACGTGTGACATATATGACTTCTAGCCTTCATGTTTTAGATAGTGAACCCACAAGATTATGTGGGTTGCAAGGGCAGCCTGGTCACCAAGCCTGGATCCAGGGGTGGGTCTGGGTAATCCTGATCCACCAGGGTACACCTGATCTTTTTTGGGTCTTTCTTATGTATCTTTCAGACCACTTTGTCACTGATTACTTTCTTTAGATCTGTTCACCAAAGGTGACCCAGTTGAGAGCATTATGCTCCCGGTGATCCCTGAGCTTATATCACAAGTCCCTTCATCATGACAAAGTCTCAGTCCAAGAAGGTAGGGCTTCCTTGGTTCTAGTAAATGGTGAAAATTAGTACCACACCATTTTCTGCTTTTCAGTGTAACTGATCACACCAGTATGAGTGGAGAAACATTTTCAAGGTTGTAACACAAATCCGGTTGCCTTGATTTGGAATTAGGTCACATTCCAAATGACCTGGATGACCAAGAACCTCCACAGACAAAACTTGAAAAGCTGTTATGATAAAAGAAAAAAAGACAGAAACTATCTGTATGGCAAAACAGAAATCTCCTAACGCCATGTTTCAGTAATAAGCCTGTGATATAGTCCTCATGCTGAGAACTTCAGGTAGACTGTGACTATACCCTGGAGACCATGGCCTGAACAGTGCCCTCTCTGTGCTGGACTAGGCAGTTTGTTGGCATGGCCACGGTGTTGAGTTAGTAGGCTAATAGCCACCATGGGATTGCCTGTGTTAACCTAATGTATCCCTGTATCAAGTGTTTGGATCAAAATTTGAATCATGGGCTAAATTTTTTGGCAGGGGGAAGGAGTTGGATATGTATGGATGGGGGTGGTGGGCTGGATGTCTCTGTAAAGGTCTAGTGTTTGTAAAAGTCCTGCCTCACACCATCCATGTAATCCTTGAAAGGAGCCCTTTCTTTAGTGTACTGCAGTCTTAACACCTCAGGAGCTCTTACTGATATATGCTGTGTTGCTCAGTGCCTGCCTTGTCAGAAAGGAAAACAAGTTTGCCGTTGTCATGCTTTCTAATTTCACCTATTGCGATGGTCACTATGCCCAGATGCAGTGACCCATCTCCTCCTGCTCTTTCTATAATTCTTGGTCCAAATATAGGTGTTTGGTTAAGGATGTTATTTTATTGTATTCCTGCATTTTAAATGGAGCAAAGTTTTTATATTATTAAATTTTATTAAATAATCTGCAAATCTTCAAAAATAGTTTAATGGTTCTCTGGGTATGAGGGCCCCCAGGGTTCTGAGAAGTGTATCCGGGGGTCCAGGATTAAAAAATTATTACGGTAATGTTTAAGCATGGCGACCTCAAGGCATGATATCGGCCCCTTACAAAAATGGTAATATTGAAAATGTTCACAGCATGGAGAAATCCCTTAATTAGGATTAAGGCACTTAAATCCCTTAATTAGGGATGAGTGTTTCCTGGCATAGGCTTGTAAGTCATAGGGCACTGTTTTTGTGCCAGCATAAGTGTAATTTTCTGATTAACATAGGCTTGTTGCTATTTTGGTTGAATCCATGGCACTTTTTTGTATTTGTGCTGTGGTGCAAATTTGATGGTCATAAATTAGTCATAAATCTGTTTTCAAGTGAGACTGCATAAATATTGAACATACACAAAACTTTTATTGTGTTAGGCCAATATGTTAAATAAGATTTATGTGTATACAATAAATCTTGAAGTTGGTGTTCCCCTCATTTGTTGGGCCTTCTCAACCCTCCAACACTCATCTTCTCCTGCTCAGTGGGTGCTGAATGGAGGTGATAATGCACATCATCATAAACCATAGTTAGATAATGGATAATGATTGCAGAAAGCATGAATGATGAGGCAGTGAATACTTTCAACCCACTGGGTAATTAGGAGGTGGCTCTATATGAGTGTATAGAATATAGAAGTAAGCATGTGAGTTAACACGGCATTGGTGAACATTTTCCTCAGATCCCAGTGGACTTTCTGGTTCATTCATCTTTTAATGCTATGCATTTAGCTCTGCTCTGGCCGTGACCATTTTATAAGCTAAACATTCTTTTAGGGTTTCATCATTCATTTTGCACACACATCACTCTGGATCACACTGCGTGTTGTATGTATGGGGCATGTAAAAAGGGCTCTGTTCCTTTGAATGGATTCCAATATACAGTAAATTAACAGCACACATCTTGAATTAATGCAGAAAGCTGTGAACCCCAAGATTCCTCTGTGTGAGCATGCTGGTCTTCATTACTTACGTAAATATCTTTAAAAAAAGAGATCAGTGACTCTGTCCATTTGGCTTCATGGGAATAGTTTCTATAAAGGGGCATCAAAAGCCTTTTCTTTGCCATAATAATCCTGAAGGCAAATTAGGATTCATTATTCATATTAGCTGGTAGAATGTGTCTTGTTCAGTTACAGCAGGTATAGGGCACTATATGATAATCTACCTGAGTGTTAGGAATAATGCACATTTGCTTACATGTCCAATGTCATGTTCATCTGTGTATATGTATTATTTTACTATATATATTTTCCATCATAAGAGAAAATTACTACTATTTCTGACGGTACTTAATCACTGTAGTTGCTATTGTTGCTTGGGTTCAAAACTTGTGTGTGTCTGTGTGCGTGTGTGCATGCACATTTGTTTTTCAGCACTCGACCACTGAGGCCATGAAGAGCTTTCCTTTTGTGGGCCAGTTCCTGGGAAGACTTTGTTGGAACCCATATGTTACAGCGGATGGTGAATTTATGACTCTTTTACTCTTTGGGGGTGTGTTTCTCATTTGGGACGGAGAAATGGGTCTGAAGGTGTTGGGTATTTACACTCATTTTCCAGTGAACCCTGTAGAGACCTGCTGGGCATTTATTTTCCCTTTTATTCTTTTTCCTCCCTCTTTGTAGGTGTCTCGCTCTCTCTTTTTCAGTTTGTATCTCTCTTTCTCCATCTTTCCCTGTTTCCTTTTGTCTGTCTTTGCTCACATTTCTCTCCTTAAAATCTATACATTGCTCCTACATTTATTTACTTTGTCACTCTGAAGACCTCAGCACAAACCACGTATTTCAATAATCTCAGACCTGGTTTCTTTGTTTCTTTTATGTATTTTCTGTCCTTCAGGAGCAAGCAGGAGGCTCCTGCTGCAGTGCATGTGGCTTCTATATAGTGCGGAGCCTCAGAATGTAGTGGAGCACCGGGCCAACGAGTGGATACGGGTACAGACACACCCACACACACGCACAGCCGTTTACCATAAAGCAGTCTTCACCCAGTGTTCATTCTTGTTGTCTTTCTGTCTCCACATGTTCCATCATCTGACCTTGAAAGACTCTTTTACTTGTGTTTTTTAATCTGTCATTTTTAATAGCAATCTTTGGTACAGTTAGACAAAACAGAAATGTGACAATTGAATAAGTACTCTTTACAGTGATATGTTTGGTTTTAAAAGGTAGCTAAAATGCTCTGTCTGTGGTTGTGATGTGACAGTTCAACTTTTGATGTTGCACAGGTAGAAAACACATTGATGGTGCTGTTTCCAAACCACTAAAATTTCCAAATTTTTAACACATGCCATTTATACAGATATGTTCAGAGGGGGGAAAGGAGCAATAAAAAAGCAGGCTTTTTAGTGTTCACACAGATGGTTTACCATAAGCAATATGGAGCCTTTCACATTTTTTACCGGATTAAAACGTGAGTGTATTCTTTTTGTTGTCATCTAATAAAAAATTGCGCTAATTAAAGGAGGGCTTTTAAAGTAAACTTTTAATTTGCCAGATGTGTTTTGACCTATACAAAGGGAAGTGAAGACGGAGGGAGGTGTGGATGTTCCATGAGGCCCTACACTGCGGTGATTCATCTTACAGTATTTTCTCAGCTAACTAGCTTTTGTACAGCAGTAGGTAGAATACAGTATTTGGGAAAAGGCCTGGAGCATGAAGGAGAGAACGGTAAAAACATAGGGATTAGCTGTTTGTCTGGAAATTTTCAATGGTGTGAGTAAGAACTATGCAGCAATGGTTCTACTTTTCTTGCTGAGCCCAGTGCTTGGTCATGTTAGGCACAATTAGGCATGAAGGACAGTTAGTTGTGTGTGCATATGTTATTCTAAGTTATTCTATGTGGGGAACTGCTGAGGTGGTTTCCTTTTGGAATTAAAGGAGTTTTTCTGTCTGTATGTTTGTGTCCTAGCCAAGCTTTAATAGCAAATGTGTCACCTTGTGACTGATCTTTTTTACACTTAAAAAGACTTTCTCATGAGCTTGAATTACCCAGATGTCCTGGTGGTCCACCATGTAGTTGTGGAACCATCCTTACATATTCTTTTTCCTGGACAAATGTATTCGGACACACCTCTTAATCACTGAATTCAGGTGTTTCATGGAGTCACCTTGCCACAGGTATATAAAATCAAGCACCTAGCCATGCATTCTGCCTTTACAAACTGGCGAAGAATGGGTCATTCTAAAGAGCTCACTAATTTTGAGTGTGCTACTGTAATAGGATGCCACTACTGCAACAAATCAGTTTGTGAAATTTCTTCCCTCCTAGATATTCCACAATCAACTATGAGTGGTATTATTGAAAAGTGGAAACGATTAGGAACCACAGCAACTTGGTCCACGTCAAGTTACACAGTGGGGTCACTGAGTGCTGAGGAGCATAGTGCATAATAATCACCAATGCTCTGCTGTCTCGATAACTGCAAAGTTCCAAACCTCCTCTGGCATTAACATCAGCACAAAATCTATGCACCGGATGCTTCATGGCATGGATTTCCATGACCAAGCCTTGCATCACATCTAAAGTACGAAGGCCCCTTACTGTCAGTGAAAGGAAATCTTAAGGCTTCAGCATTCCAAGACATTTTGGACAATTGTGTGCTTCCAACTTTGTGGGAACAGTTTGGGGAAGACCCTTTTCTGTTCTTGCATGACTGTGTCCCAGTGCACAAATCAAGGTACATAAAGGCACAGTTGGTTGAGGATGGTGTGGAAGAACTTGACTGGCCCACACAGAGCCCTGAACTTAACCCCATCAGACACCTTTGGGATGAACTAGAATGGAGCTTGTGAGCCAGGCCCTCTTGTCCTACATCTGTTTCTGACCTCATAAATGCTCTTCTGGATGAATGGGCAAAAATTCCCACAGACACACACCGAAATCTTGTAGAAAGCCTTCTCAGAAGAGTGGAAGGTGTTTTAGCTGCAATGGGGGACCGAGCTCCATATTAATGCCTATCGGTTTAGAATGGAATGTCATAAAATTTCCTGTAGGTGTAATGTGTTGGTGTCCGAATACTTTTGTGCATATAGTGTATGCAACCAGCCTTTCTGCTTCTACTGTCTTCTGGACCGCTTAGATGGTTTCCTTCCAGAACTAGTGTTGACCATATATCAAAGTTGTGGCACTCACTGGACTGTTCACTTCCGAGGCAGAAATTACGAAAAGTACTGGTACCATTTTTTGTGAGGAATGATGATCCCTCCATGTATCATTATTGCTCTCTCGAGGACAATGATGTGTCTTGACACTTCACAATGTTGTCTCTAATATCGCTCCTCTTAGATCCAACCAGGATGTATGCATAGTGTTTGTTGAACTCAACTTGGACACTGTTTATTTGTCAATCATGAATGCATATTGATGATCAGCAAAAAAGATGTCTTAAATAAAAGACACTTTATATCCATGTCTTCTAGTTGGCTCATACAGCAAATTACACAATCTGCCTAGCACCAGTTGCTGGCCCCATTGTGGGATAATTTCTTTCATGGCATTGGAGACATTCCACACATTTGAGAAATGCCCTTACTAGTTCAGGTGCTTCCAGTGACAAATCATCACCCAGTCCCTGGTATGTAGACAATACTTCTATATACAATTTTCCTGGAGCAAATATGCTTAAACATTCTTCAGAGTGCAAGATAGGAAATTTATATCCAATGTTTCATACCACTGACTACTCAAAAATTTCTACTTGCTTGCATACAGCCCTTGCATAGACAATGTTCACTTATAATAGTGTGCCTGACCCCTTGCATGTCAGTATGATACATAGTTCTCTCTCAGAGACCAGAGTTATAATTTCAGGGTGTGATTTCCTGTGGCATAGACTCTCATCGAATAGAGTCTCTAGGATAGCAGGTCCAGTCTGATGGCTAGTGGGCACAGGGAACCCATCAATAACATATGGAACCAAACTCGGTTTGGCCAAATTTTGGCTATAAACAGTACCACCTGCATGGTCTTTCAGATGGTCTACAGTATCCTCAGTAGCAGTGACAGCAGTGGAAAAGCATACAGTCTTAGATTTGGCCTGTCATGTTGAAGGCATCTTGGCCCAGACCCCAAATTCTGTCCCTGAACCACATTTGGCAGTGAATTTTCTACCTGTTCATGAACAGATCTGCTACTGCTTTTCTACTGGTGTTCCAAGTTAGCTGAACCACCTCTCAGATACAGGTTTCTGTGTGTGGCCACTTGCAGTTCTGTAATGTACTTCTTAATTGAGGCTGCTCAGTCTTTCATCAAAAAGGCTCACGTACATTATTTTTTTCCCGTTGCCTAGCAGTGACTGCATTTCCACAGTCAATATTTTCAGTTGACTTGACTTATGCACCTCTGAGGAGTAGTCCTGTCCTCTGATCTGATGTTATTAACCCCCAATGCTTTAATTGCTGGGGAGTAAAACAGCCCATGTTGACCGTATCTTTTCAAAGTCAGCACAGGAATTCTCTGGAGCTTCTGATAAATTGTGCTTTGGTGGTTTGGTCAGTCCTTGCCCTGACTTGAACCTGCATTTGAATTATAGTCCAGTGCCACGTACCAATGTGGCACATGCTGTATCCTGCATAACTCTTTCCATCCACCATTGTAATATTTAAAAGTCACTTTTTCTAAATTAAAGAAACACTTAGTGTTTCAACCAAGGAGAGGCAATCAAGTGCTTCCTGAACATGGACAACATGGCACAGCTTCTGACATTGACATTTGGACAAGCCAAACTTGCCTTCTTATTTGTGTCAGTAGACCCTATGACTTCTATAGTGCTATGGTTCCTTTAGCTTGGAGTGCTGCATGTAAGTTCACTGTGCCCAGTGAATCACCAATCATGGTCCTAGAGTAAATGTGCTATGGTGCTGGAAACACAACATACACTTATAGGCTCATCATGTTCTCTGCAAAGCAGTGTGTTGGGTCTTATGTTCTGGTTGTATGCAGCTACACAGCCGTTGAATATACCAATAAATACAGAGGAATCAATACTATCAGTGGTAAGTTATATCACCTCAGAGATATTTTTTGATTGTTCCTTCACATATGGGCTCTGCTACTTGCTCTCCTCTGCAGGACAAGAATAGGTAAGAGGAGTGTGATGTAGTGGAGGTCTTTTACAGGATACACACATGAGGTCTCGGTCATGAGGTGACGACTTTGCTGTAAGTGCTCAGCTAGTAAACAAGTGCAGGGCAAAACTCTACTGGTTCTGAAAGAAGACTGCCCTGGTGGTCCAGAGCATAAAGAACTAGAATATAACATCACATTGGCATTCCCCAGTTACCTAAAATCCTTTAATTTTATAATGCCATGGACCAAATGGGGAATACTTCTCCTCCATGTTTCCCTTTTCCCTCCTACCATAATAACCCATCTGGATGTCTATTACCAACTTAGACACTCCTCATTCATGAGGTTTTGCTCCTGTTTTTCTAATAGTTTTTTTTCCACATTCAATCTTTGATGTCAAGTGTGTCGTGCGTTCCTTTATAGCTTACTGTGAATAAACAGACATCCTCATCAAATGGAAAGCCAGTTCTGTCATGTTGGGGAGTGTTAAGCATTATTTCTCCTCTTCATGTGGGTGGCAAAGTCTGAAAGAAAGCAGAATGGGTGGTACTGGGGTTTTTCTGCTGCCTAAATTCTGTCCTGTCATTAGTGCCCCTGTTTGCACAATCCACTGAAATCTCTCGATCTGCCACAGCAGCCTGTCTCACTTGCAGTTCCACATCAGAGGACAGACAGTGTTTTTAGTCTCAGAGCAGCAGGATTCTGAGGCTGAGCAGTAATGACCATGTTTCGTGTCTCTGTTACAGCCATCTCTAGCTTCAGCTTTCTATTTTTCTCTCTTTTCGTGCTGTTTCTCTTGATACTTCCCTCGTGTTTTCTTTCTTCCTCATGTTAGTCATGTTTTGTTACTCTTGCGTCCCTCTCTTACTCACTTACTCCTTCATTACTTTCAAACTCCCACCAACAGACATAAAGCCCCTACTATCCAAATACATAAAAGAAAAGTGTCAAGCTTAATGGAACACCCAAACAAGCCAGACCAGCCCCAAAATAGGTTACAGTCCCAAAACATATATAGATAACAGATGGGACCAAGTAGCTTATTCTAGATGTCGCATTGGACACACCAGATTGACGCACTCCTTTTTATTAAAGGGGGAAGAACAACCACAATGGGAAGAGTACAAAAAAACAGTCACCATAAAACATCTGTTAGCAGAATGCCCAAAAAAATACCTACCTGAAAAATAAAGGTTCTGATGTCAAATACACTAACTGACATTTTCAACAAAGATAAAGCAAACAAAGTACTGAACTTCTTAACCATCATCAAACTAAGAGCCCACATTTAAGGACAAGATAACAGAACACTTCAAATAAAAAAATACCTTCCTGCCACGAAATGGCTGATGAGCTGAAGCGGTGTTAAACCCCACCAACCAACCAACCTTTTATTACTTTCATTATTTTCACTGCTTCATTATGCTCTCACACTCTAAATTCATATGATTTAGAATCACACTTTCTGTTGCTCTATTGCTGTAACAAATTCCTCCTTTGATAAACATTCATATGTTTTTATGTAAGATTTCAATCGTGTATTGATTCAGATTCAGTATTTATAAATTACCATGTTGTGAATTAAAAACTTGTATAATTCTTTTTAATAATAATTTTTTTAAACAACTACTTTTGAACAGTGCTCATCTCTGATCCTTGCTAAGTGTGCTAAGGGAGATTTTACCATAATGTAAATATGAAGAAACTGTCTGGCAGGCATATTTCCATCCAGGAGTCTCAGGGTTTCATTTTCTCATTTTTGTAGATTTCAGGAAACAAATTCCATTGTTTTTAGCGTCAACTTGCAAATATCTCAGAATTATGTATTTGTTCTGTTTCACAGTGCACAATAATGCTTTATAATATTGAAATACCTATAAGGACAATTCAAAGTTAAAATGCAAAAGGTGACTGCTGTAAATGTCTGTGCTGTGTTAAACAGAATTTGCTGTGCAATCTAACTTCAGAAGATGAGGGCAGTATGCTGCATGCTCTGGAGAAACACGCCAGCTTCCCACCTCAGCAGTATTATTCAAGGAGTCTTAAAAAGGTAAAAGAGATCCCACTGTGTAGTACTTCACCCACTCCATTTATTGTATAGTTCCTTAATAGTAATGGACATCCTGGTATCAGTCATTAGTGTTGCAGGTTGCTGCTTGTGTGTTCATTAAAAGTATGTGGTTTTGTCTGCTGCAGATGGTGTCACTATTGACAACGGAGGTCAATATCAGTCATATCACTTCCTCAGCCTCTTTAGAAAGGTTTGTAGCGTTGAGCACACACATTGAACACATTCAGTCACTTCAGTGTTTGAGCATGAGGTAAGGCTAATTCACATCCAGAACATCATTAGTCATGTGTGTTATGCGTGTCTTGCAGCACGGATATGCTTAGTGAAACACTTCAGTCCACACCAGCTCCATAAGGCATGCAACTTGTGCCCTTCTGTGCTTCAGTGTGTGGGGTTTTTCCAATGTTTTTGTTCTGTTGTACAAGCCTGAATACAAATTCCTGCCAGTAGCACTTATAGAACAGGTGTCAAGTTTGAACAATCAGTAAAATGCCAGGTTTTCCCCCTTTATAATATTCTTTTTAAAATGTCTGATATATTTACACATATCTGACGCTACCCTATCCATACTGTGTCTTAATCACAGCTCCTTTATTTTGTGTTGCTTTTGTTGCAGGTGCATGTTTGACAACATCCATTCTTTGTCAGTAGCTTGTGTCCCTTTGGTCACATGTCCTGAGGTGGCACCACTTGTTGATGCACTGCTAAAGCATTGTAATTTATGCAACTGTTCTCATCTCAGTGAAGAGTTCGTAGAAGCAGTTAACACAGCCTGGCTCAGGTACAGCTTTTTTAGACCAGTGTATTACATTTTCTAGTATATGATATCTGTCCAGAAAGTAATGAGAATGAAATACCTGTGATCTGTAGGGCTTGCACATGGGGATGGTGGTTCAAGGTCAGTTAGAGTTGGCTCTCAGATAAATGCCAGGACCCGTTTCAGTTGCGTTCTAGCTTTTGCTGTGTCCAGATGATTTGTTTTGCAAATCAATGCAAGTGGGTTTAGAGCAACGGTACACGATCATATTCTGTGTGAAAATCGGTAAAAGTGCATCAGAAACTCTTGAAATGTTGAAGAAAGTTTATGGACAAGCTACCCTATCGTCAGTGCAAGTCTACTGATGGCATCAAGCTTTCAACAAAGTGATCACCGGAGATGAATTGTGGGAGTACGATCCTGAGACACAACAACATCACCTCACCCAAAGAAAGCTCGCATGAGCAAATCAAAAATCAAGTCATTGTTATTGTCTTTTTTGATTCTCGAGGGATCATCCATAAATAATTCATACCAGAAGGCCAAATGGTAAATGGAACATTTGAGGAAGAGGGTTTTGTGTGTGCCTCGTCAGATCGCCTCTTCGTAGATCCTCCATCATGACCATGCAATTTTTGGCTGAAAAAAACATTCTAGTCCACCTATAGCCCTGACATGGTTCTGTGTGATTTCTTTCTTAAGATTAAAACACGTTTGAAAGGCCGCCACTTTGGCACAGATTGAGCCACATTCTCGTTACTTTCCAGACAGACTTTATATATTATGTACTTACTGTTTAAAAACTAAAATCTACACTACGTATAGATTACATACACAAGTATCCCTGTTCTCTTTCTCTCTGTCTTACTATGTCTCAGTGGGAAGCTGGTGATTGAGGATGAAGCTGTAATGGCTCTGTGGTGTTATAGCCTGTCCAGCTTGGAGAGGGCCGTTCTGCTTCTGCTTGAGCATGTTCTTTCTGACACGAAAGTGATGCAGAATCTGGAGACAGTTGTCACAGACTCTGTACTGGTGAGTAAACATGATCTTCATGACTGAAAACAGTACCTGGAGAGCAAATTTTGCTGTACTGAATTTGAATCTGAAAAGGCACTGCTACCCAGCTGTGTTTGAAACCGTTATAACGTCATCTACCTCTTCTAAATAGTGCAGTGTCTTATTTCAAACACTGTCAGACTGAATTTACTTGGTTGATTTTGGATTATGGAAAATGAACCAGTTGTTTTTGTCAGCACGTTATGTGTTTGACATGGTTATTTTTGATAGTAACAGCCATGTCATAATATTTACACAAACTACTAATGAGTTTGCAGTTGACATAGTGAAGGTGAGTAACTAAATGGCTGGCTCCTCTGGGGAGGAATGCATTGTAGTCATAAATTTTCCTTCCTGGAAGAACTGGGAATAATCCATTGATGAAATGTTATACAGCTTATTGTTTACAGGATGTGCTGTCGTGACTAGGCCTCACGTCCGGCGCAGAGAATGCGTTGGTGG
Source organism: Scorpiodoras heckelii (assembly GCA_028566435.1). Taxonomy (NCBI): domain Eukaryota; kingdom Metazoa; phylum Chordata; class Actinopteri; order Siluriformes; family Doradidae; genus Scorpiodoras; species Scorpiodoras heckelii. The sequence continues at coordinate 3,370,299 of JAOVVH010000038.1, forward strand.
TTATCATTATAATAGGCATTTAGAGCAACAGAGTTTGTTTATCTCCTTCCATCTGACTCAATTAACTCAGAGTTACAACATGCACTCATTTGTTTCCCTAGTAAACATGTCTCCTCTTATTGTAAGAAAATTACAAAACGAGTGCACCTTAATCTGTCGGTTGTATATTTGTGCTCCAGGACTTATTTGACAGATGTCGGCTAATTTGCCAGCTCTCAACTCTCCTGTGCTGTTTTTGCCTTTTTTTTTACGATCGCATTGTTTAAACTGCAATCTAAAGTGGGGAAATGAAAAATTAGTTTTGCAACTCTAATCCCCCTTCTTTCCCCAACCCCAGAGTTTAGATCCAATAACAATAAACAGCATCACCCTTCATGCTGGGTGCCAAACATTAAATTTGTTTTGGGCTTTGCTACAGTTGACTCTGTGAGATTTTGGGAGATTTTTGTTATGAGGAACACTTAAAACTGATATGGTTTCATAGCATTCTGACGTTGATATCAGTAGCAACTTGAGTATCATGGTGGATGAAAATAATATAATACTATGGCAAAAAAGGATGTTTTACCAGTTATAAAGTGTGAAAGCTTATTATCTTTTTTATTGCTCTGAATGAAAACAGAATGTGGCAGGTGGCAATGTGGTTTAATGGGAGTGAATAACTGTAGAGTCCACAGAAACAGCAGAAGTGTGAGTGAAGTGTTTAAGTGGACATCATATTGAACACTTCACTGAGAAAAAAGAGGAAATAAACTACTTTTCTCTTCACACTGGGATCTTTTGTATATTTCGTCTATACTGTGTAGACTGAAGTCCTTTAGTAAAGATTACTTTAGGTAGAAAGGTACATGTTGTGTACCTTTTTAAAGTATTAATCTAAAAGCTTGCATAATAAAAATACACTATATTCACATTGCCATGTATAAGATACATGGTAAAGGTACAGTAGATGTACCCTTGAGGCTAAATCATAAAATGTAGCACCCTTTATTCTGTTCTATATTTTCTCTTGATCATTTCTGATCATTTCTTGTTCACCAGATTCGTATTCAGATTTTTCTTTCCACCTTCAATGATCTGGGTGTTATGATGTCACAAATGTAGATACTGCTTTGAAGCACCTTCATTCACTCTGGGCACTGGTGGCTCAATAGGTTAAGGCTCTTGGCTATTGATCAGAAGACCAGGTGTTCGAGGGGTTAATGAAATTACATGATGCTTAATTAAACCCATATTCATGCAGTTACTTACACCAAAAGTCTTATTCTTGTTTGTAAATAAAAAGTGGGGAACTGTGTGTTTTCTCCTGTATTTCTGCTTAGCCTAATAGGGTGGCTCGGTGGGTAGCACTGTTGCGTCACAGCAAGAATGTCCTGGGTTCGGTCCCCAGGTAGGGTTGATCTGGGTCTTTCTGTGTGGAGTCTGTATGTCCTCCCCGTGTTTGCGTGGGTTTACTCCGGGTACTCCGGTTTCCACCCACAGTCCAAAGACATGCAAGTTAGATGAATTGGATATACAAAAAATTGCCCCATGACTGTGCTTGAAAGTTGAACTTATGAAATTTGTAAGTTGTTGTACTGATGAAAGACTTGTGTATTGATGTAACCTTGTGCTTGTCATGTATAGCCACTGATGCTGCAATGACGTTAAAAAACTAATAAACAAACAAAGCATAGCCTAATAACAGTCTTCAATCATGTGTGTTTAAATTTATGAGAACAATTAAAGACATATTATATAAGAACAAAATTAGCTGTATCTTTAACCCTTTAAAAAATTAACAAAAATAACAAGTCATTCTATAATAATAATAATAAGAAGAAGAAGAAGAAGAAGAAGAAGAATGGAGATTTAAATGAAGAATTAACCTGACTGAAGTTGGCGACATGATGGCAACATGGATGTTCTCAAAAATGCTACAATGAAGCATTTTATGAATAGTATTAGAAAAGCTGGGTTAACTCATAGCAACTAAGCCTATTAATCATTTTCATCATATTGAAACTTTATACAGGACAGTTATCTATTGACTCATAAGCTCTCTGTGAAGGTCAGGATACTTGTCAGCAAGATGTTTTGCCGATATCTTCAAGGTGTTCTTTTGGATTATCGTGGTCATCTGCAAGGTAGACAAAACATGCCCACGCTTAACTCCCTGACCCCAAGATGCTGCAGGCATGAAAGGAAACCAGGTGGATTTATCTCAGCCATGATTTTATCGCATTATACTGTGTGTGTGTTTGATTTGCATCACTGTGCACATTTGATTAGCAGCATGTATAATGTGATTCCCCGAAGGGAAAATGCCGTCACAGTGCTGAGGTCATAGAAAGAGCCCAAAACAGTGCAAGTTCTGGAGTTGCATCGGATGTTGAAAAGTAGTGCTGAGGTTTGCATTAAAAAAATGCATGCCCTCATATTTGTCGTTTTTCATCTCCATTTTTCGGAACTAAACTCTAAAAGTTTAGACACAATTCCCGGAACCCCTTACATGAGACCATGCTTTCCGAAAACTTAAGGCTGGTTTTTATTCATTTTATGTTTCACTTTCATAGTTCTTATTAGATTTACTTTTTATTTTTTTATTTTTTTGACTGCAGCAGACAGAACCCAGAAGTAGTATGCTTTGGCACTGAGCATTAAATAAGACTCATTCAAACAAAGTTCAGCACCAAACAACGAAAATGAAACCTTCCAGAAACAGAGGCGTAATCTTTATTTACTGTGTAGTTCAAGCTTTTTTCTGTGACTCATTCAGTCAATTTGTGTTGGCCAGGACGTCATTCATTCACTGGAGCCCAGAGCTTTATTTATGTGCTTTCTTGTTATGAGTATGTAAGTATATTTTGCAAATTGTCTGTACAAGCAACAAAAATCTGTCAAATGCGACTAAACATTGGTTCCACCGGTGCGCCTGGCATTTAGCAATTCTGTCTCTGTGTGTATGTGTGTAGTTTTTACATTTTGTAATGACCCACCCCTACTCTGCATTTGGCAATGACCATGATATTCTTCTTTGCTGAATGCCAATGGGGGAAAATAAATATAAGTCGTGTGTGTGTATGTGTGAAACCGTACACATCGCAACCTTAAAACGTACCAGTAATTCTAAAAGGAAGAGAACTATTGGTTGTTTTTCCATCACAGAGCCCAAAAATATACAAAAGGGCCAAAATATTTGCTTTTTGCATTGATTGGCTTGTCTAATTTTCATGACGTTGCTTTTATTGGAAAGAGTGCAGCCAAAGCATGGGATATATTTATTTGAGTTTGTAAAAACACTTTAAACATCAGAACTTTTTAAAGTTTATTTTTTAAACAATTGAGGTCATTGCGATTTCTTGTTTGTGATATGATTTAAATAGAGAGAAAAAACATTTATCTGTACCTTTATTCCTTTTTACAGTCATTATGACCCCTGCAGCTAGCACAGGCCATCATTATAGTTTTTGTCAAAGTTTTTTTCTTCTTCTTCTTCTTCTTTTTGTTCAGCAGTATAATATACACAGACTTCACCAATACACATGAAACTTGGTACAGTTATAGCCGCATATGTCTGATACAGAATAGAAGGTTTGTGCCCTTAGGTGTGTGTTGTCCTTCCTTCTAGTGCCCCCTGAACTCGGGTAGGTTCAAAGCACTCTTTGGGAAAATCATTTTACCAAACATTATGAACTTTTTATGGCATGTAGTTGTCCTCTAGGAAGTGCATTACCCTAGCTCATTATAATGCATTTGTAAAGTAGCGCCACCTAGTGAATAATATTCAAATCAAACACCTAGCGCTTGGTTAGGTGATACTGTATCACGTGATCTAAAGGCTCAAACTTCGTGAAATTTCTCACCCCGCATTCTTTAGACCACATTATTTAGATGCAAAGCAAATTTTATAAAATTTTCCCCATGGGGATGCTGAAACCTGCTTAAAAAATACTTAAGCTGCAGTATTGAAATATTCACACCCTGCGTCACTGCCACTTTTTTTAGACCCACAATAAAATTAAATGAAATTGTGTCCGTAGGGTGCTTTAGCAAAAAATTATTTTCATGCTTGCTCTTTCTCTCACTTCAAATGGCAGTCATATTTCCCCCTGCTGTGCAAGTACGTCTGGTTTACATAATGTGTGTAATTGATCAGTGTGTATTTGAACTGACAAAAAAACAAATGCTTAAAAAATTGTATTGTGGTGCCAAAAGGTGCAGTGAAACATTTTGGGTTCACCTAAATTACCTACTGGTGCACCTAAATCTAAAAGCTTAAGCACACGAGTACAACCAATGTAAAGTTATTCTGGAGCCTTTTTGACAATTGCCTTGCATTTACACAATGCAAAAATCTAAGACATGAGAAAGAGACAACATTCTGTGCTATAGAACAGCCAAAGACTTCATGACATTAAGTTCTGTTTGCACAATCACAACAGGATATAAACTCATGATCAGCTAATGAGAATTAAAGGTCTCGCTCATTTTTAATGTCAAGTAGCAGTTTGAGCTGTGAAAATGAGCAAAGTACATGTTTCTATAACATCTGTTGTCGAAACATTCTGTGGGCATGACCTTTTACTGTATTTGTTCTTTACATTCCTAGGACTTGCTTATGCAGTCTTAATTACAGTTCCATGTAGTCCAGCAGTGTTTTAGTATTACGGCTGTTACATTTCGCTCCCTCTAGGAGAGGATCAATGAGCAGCGTCTGGTGTTTTTAGCTGAAACACATCTCTTTTTATTGGAACAGCAAATTGGCAGCTCTTGGCAGGCGTTGAATAGTGAGGGTTACGGGAATATCCAAGATGCTTCTTGTTGCTTTTGGGGGATGAAAGGGTCTGTGTGTATGTGTTAGTGCGTGTGTGTGTGTGTGTGTGTGTGTGTGTGTGTGTGTGTGTGTGTGTGTGTGTGTGTGTGTATGTGGAGATCAGAGTGCCTCAAGCTAGGGTTTATCAGACACACAAATGTAAATCAAGACAGGATGTAACTTCTTCTATCGCCTACATAAATACAAATTTCACTTATTTGTCTTGCTCAAAGACAGCAAGGACACGTGGCTCTTTTGTGGCACAGGTACATTGAGTGTGTGTAAAACTGTTCATGTTTTATTGCATTCCTGGAACATATGACTGCTGCAAAAATGGCAATATAATAATTATGCCTGTTTTCCCATAAAATATGAGTAATTGCACAACTTCAGGCATTCATCTCCAGCTGTTTAGGTGCATGTTCTCTCCTTTAAAGACACTAAATGTAAAACAGATGCTAAAATGTATATGGCTGCATGTTTAGAAGAAAAAAATAAGATGAATCTAAGGCCGCTAACGCAGCTACAGCAGTTTGTGTGAGAAGCGTGGATGGTCTGCCACAGCTGGTGATCCTCATTGGTGTCGTCACATTGCCCTCTAGTGTAACAGCTAGAACTGCATATTGGAAATGTTGGTTGTAATATGCTGCCTTATTTTTTCCCCCTTTTTTCCCCAGGCCAAAGCATCAGCCCTGCACTGCCACATATTTCTCATAGTGAATGATGTTTTCAGGTGGGTGATGGTTTCATCTGTGCCTGACCATTTGGTAAACTTCTTTAATGTAGATTCTTCAATATGAATTCAGGTACCAGTGATGTGTCAACTTGTAGTGTCCAGAAGTCACTGTGAAAAATGTTTGGTAATTTGTAATATCAGTTTAGATTTAACAGTGAAAATTATATTTAGTTTTAAGTAACTAAGTTATCTTTACCTTGCTCAGTTAAAGCACTAATCATGCATTGAGGACTGAAGTCAGAATCTAATGTTGGTCATTAAAATGGCTTTAATTAACTTTGTGTTAGAAACATACACATCACATTTTAAATATGGTTCCACAACACTAAAACCAATAACAAGCAAAAAAAAGTTTTCCTCAGTTCTCCTCAGCATAACCAAGGTTAAAGCTAGTGTTCTATAATAATGAACAACTAAGTAAAAAACAAAGTAGTAGTAATAGTAATAGTATTAAGTAGTAGTAGTTGTAATAGTAGAAGTAGTATGTAGTAATAGTAGTAGTAGTAGTAATAATAGTAATATTAAGTTGTAGTGCATTTACATTACATTTACATTTATGGCATTTCGCAGATGCTCTTATCCAGAGCGACTTACAAAAGTGCTTAGTCATAATCTTGGACTATCCAAAGCCACATCTGGTAGACTTGAATTCAGGCTACTTTGAGCTATGATAATGCTAGAAATTAGTCATGCACTACCTAATAAAATTACAAGCAAGATAA
>JAOVVH010000038.1:3402417-3413779 GCA_028566435.1 Scorpiodoras heckelii
TGTGTGTGTGTGTGTGTGTGTGTGTGTGTGTGTGTGTGTGTGTGTGTGTGTGTGTGTGTGTGTGTTACCTCAGCATCCTGGTTCCGTAGTTTGTATGTCGTTTGCAGCAGGCTGAGACACGACGCACTAAGCTCTGTCTCTTCTAGCAGGAATTCCAACAACATGACCAAGCGCCATGGATTCAACTGAATCAGCAAAAAGAAAAGCAAAAAAATGACCAACATTTCATGACCAGTTATTACCTTGCTACAATCTCCACCTAAGTATTGCGTTTTAATGAAACTGGTTTTACCATAAACAGTAATGTGACTACAAAACAACTACTCAAAAATACAAAAACTCTTTACACAGATAAAATTACTGCAAAAAAAAAAAAATACAAAGGTCTTACGAGCTCCACACTGTTGTAATCATAGACTTTAATGAAAACAACACCAAAAAAATGACTCAGTCATCATAAGCCCTAAATGGCATTAAAACCTAATCCGACTGAGCCTTGTGGCATTAGCAAAAAGTTACCCTGGAGATGTTCCTTTCCACTTTGAAGAGAATTAGAAAGCAGTGTATTTGAGAAAGAGACAGGAAGCTGGATAACTGTTCCACAGCCGCAGTGAAATGAAAGCACATTGGAGGGCCGAATAACAGGTTTATTAAAAAAAGAGCCCATCTTTAAAACAGCAGAATTTTAATTTTGTCCTCGTCTGGCATAATGGCTTATGAATCATTGACAGGACACACGTGTCATGAATAGCACTGATTTTAAATTATGGAGAGCAGGTAGAGCGTACAATACTGATGAAAACACTTAAGACTGGGACTGACTGAAATGATCTCATTGTCTTGTACAGATACTAAAAAAAGAATGAATAAAGAAATCACTGTCCTCACTATCCTGATAGTATGCTTATATATGAAGGAGTGAATGTTTTATGTAAGGTTTAAAAGGAAAAGTGAGTCTGATTGAACCTGGGTAAAATCTAGCAGCACGAGAGGCAGGACCACACGGAGTGGGGTGGGGGTGGTGGTGGTGGTAGGCATTAGAGAGGGAAAGAGGAATGAAGCCAGCTGACTGATGTGGAAAGAGATGGAGGAAACAGAATGTACAGAGAACAAGGGAGGGATAAATAGGAACATGCAGACTGAGAGAGAGAGAGAGAGAGAGAGAGAGACTGATGTGGTGGGAGATGGGTGGTGGCAGGCCTGCTATTATTACTCCATTATCACATCAGGATCTGTACAGCACTGATGCACAGCCTCCTCCCTCACCATACCACTTCCCTTTTTCTCCACGGCCAAGCCCAGCTCTCTCTCTCTCTCTCTCACACACACACACACACATTTACCTTTATACATCTGGCAGATATTTTTATCCAAAGTGACATGGACTTGAGACAAGACACAATTCATCCATACAGCGTAAATATTCAGGGTTAAACTCACTAGTTCTGAATCTTAACTACTTTAACCGAGAATGTCTGGGACCTTCCGATGACTTCATTCCACTTCTTTCTACACCCCAAACAAGAACAGACACATTCTCAATCCAGTAAAATGTATTTTCCAAACAGTTATCCAAAAGTTCTCATCTCTCCCATCAGAAACACACCTCATCCAGCTCATCCTCTCCTGCTCACAACTTTACAGAAAATCCTTCCCTAAAATGGTTAAGAAATGTTGGGTTGCACCCCGCCTAAGTAAAAAATGTGCTATATTTGTACACGTTGCTGAAAGTAGGAACTATTTTACCGTTACTAGGGCCATTTAAGGACTCACAAAAGTGCCACATGGACAAAAGCTTCTCAATGTGTCACTGCAAGTCACATAAAACCAAAAATTACAGAAACCTGACCATGACAGGCTTAATAATGTAGGCTTCTTTTAAGGAACAGAGTCACAGGGTCCTTTCATCGCTGTGAAGACTTAATTTGCTGCAGGAAAAAAAGGCATCTAACTTCCAGGCTGATAGTTGAGTATGTCTCCTTAGTCTCCACGTCTTATTGACAGAGTTAAGCAGCATTCCCAGGGCCACCCATGCCCATCGGATCTGCCGCCTTTGAAAGATGAGAAGAATTTAAAGTCATAAAAGAAGTGAGTGCAGAGGGAGCGCCGCCTCCACACTCAATTGGCTGCAGGGACAAGCAACTAAACCCTTCCCACCTTAAGGATCAAACAAGCCGGACTGCTGCCCAATCTTGATAAATCTCAATTTCGTTCAGGGAGATGAGAAATGACAGCAGAGATTATTAGAGATCCCAGAGAAAATGTACTCGTGCAATCCATCAGTGAGAACAAAAGTCGCGGTTTTCCATCATCAGCCTACAGTACTGAGATCCAGAGAAGAGCTTTTCTACCCAATGGCGATCTTTCAAAGGTCTCTTGCAGACTTGGGTTTAGTTTTAAGGAGAGAAGTTGGCTGTGGGTGTTAATAGCGTGTGGGATTTTAGTGCTTCACTGTGTGAGAAATGAAGATGAGCAAAACAAAAGGTCTGACAATGACGCTATATGAAAAAGAGGAGTCTGGAGAGCAGGAACCAAGCAGTTGCATTTCACAGGCCAGCACTAACACACACACACACACACACACACACACACACACACACACACACACGCGCAGTCAATCAAAGCAGTAAGCAAAGAAATAAGATTATATAGAGCAAGACCTTTATGGATTGTGGATAAACACTCCTTAACTGTACACACCCAAACTATGTCCACATACATACACTTGCTGTAAAAATACATGACTTGATCACCAAAACCACATAAAAAGCGCACTGCATACAGTACTGAAACCTCTGAAACCAACCACTCCAGACATGTATATGCTCAGGTCCAAGCCTATGTTTGCTTTTCCGCTGACTTTTCCATTCCTCCCCACATGAAAAGTCTGCCCTCATGCCATGCTCATTAAAACCACGGAAAAGTTAGCAGCATTCAAATAAACACGCAGCAAAGCTTAATGAAAAATGATGGACTTTTCAACTCGTTTATTCTGGCCGACTCCCCTGCAGACACGCTGCGTTCTTTGCTAAAACGCACGTGATGATCAAAGTGCTGATTAATTTCTCCCACCAACTTTGATGAGACCTCTCAAGCCAAACAGGGAGAACAGAGCAGGAGAAGCTATTGTCAATTCATCCTGTCTCTGATTACGCCTCTCTGAAAGGTGGGGGCGACCGATCCTCTCAGGCAATGTGGCAAGTAAAAAAAGGCAGGGTGACTCACTGCGCTGAGCTTATGTTCCTGCTTGTGGAAAGTGAAAGAGAATCACACACACACACTCAACCACATCAAGCCACACCCTGCCACTGCGATTTACCCACATGCCACAAGCATATCATCATATCTTCAGTTAGAACATTACAACAATAAAGACTGCCTAGAAGTTCTTCACTAAAGCCTTCAAAAATTCTGTCATGTTGTCCTCTGTCAGAAAGTCTGGCATTAAGAGAAAGACTACAAACCTCAATTCATACATTTCCATTGCATCTTCTGTTCAGTGAAAGCTGAGACCTTTTAATGAAAGAAAATACTTCAGAGCCAGATAGATGAGGAGAAGACAGGGTTTTACTCATGCAGGCCATTTTAAAATCATAAATGCATGGAGGAGTTTCTGTCGTCCTTCATCGTCTGAACGGAGCTTGAACAACTGATTGAAAATGACAAACTTGGGGAATTCTCCCCGTTCAGTACATATCTGGAACAATAGTTTTCTGACATGCCGGCGTAGGTTTAGTCAAAATGAGTGACAGTTGTGAGCACAATAACTCAGGAAATCAATGGCATGCTCTGCAAAAACAGGAAAAAATCAAAGTTGCCAGCACTCATACTTTTCCACCTTTTGTCTATTCACTCACTATAGTATAATGAATGTGTCTGTTTCATTTACATGTCATCATGTTGCTATATATTACTATTCAGGACATAGCTGACTAAACGTCATAGCTAAAAATGGCTTTTTGAAATCAACAGGATGTTGGACTTGGACATCATTTCTTTAAATATCTCTGGGACTTCAATGTTCTGAGAGTTCAGTTTGGTTTTCAGGAAACAGCTACAGGAAGTTAGTGGTTGTACGAAGGCTGTGTGAACTAGGCTATTAAAAAAATTAAGGTAAGGGATGAAGAAGTTCATTAAACATGGATTCTTAAAGTGAATCTGGCATCAAGAGGTCTGGGATTGGCCACAGAGGGCCACTCGAGTTCTCTCACTTGTGCCACCACTCAGATTCTCTTCTTATGATGGGTCCAGTTCATTTAGATTCAATAATCAATATCCAGTTATCAAATGGTGTGTGTTCACCAGTGATCTAATGGCTAAAGCCTGTGATTGTCACTACAAGGAAACAGGTCAGGAATGACAAGTGGTATTCAGTCTGCACATGTTTGTGGCCAAGTTTGGACAGTAGATATTTAAGCTATAGCCTGGTTTGGATATAAAACTCTGGACCAGGTCAATCTGGACAGAGCAGAATGTCCCCAGGCGATGTTTGGATAATGTTCAAAATTACAGACCTGGTGAAAACCAACATTCATAAATAAAAGTACAGCCAAGCTGAAAAGCTGTAACAGGATCTTGGATTTACCAGGTTCCACTGTTTACATTAAGCCACTTTTCCACTACTTGATGTGTGACTTCTGGCTCAGCTTGCATCCCCAGTGCTTATAAGTGTGAGCAGAGTCAGACATCCTGTTTTTGTTCATTTCTGTGGCAACATAAGTGAACATCAAATCGGAAATCTGAATTTAAGTGCATTCGATGGAAGTGGAAAAGACGTCTCATGTACAAATCTCATCTCACTGTATAAGTTACAGCAGAGCCAGGAAGAACATTAGCAATGTCCCTAAAACCTAAACGTTTGACATCAGCTGGAAAGAATTAGTGGAAGGTATCGCACAAGATGACCATGACTCACATCCTAATACAGTGAGTAGTGCTGCGTAGTGTAAAGCTGTTCCGAATTGAAGAACACGAATGCATTGATGAAAATAGAAAAATGGCGCCAAGCTCTGATCGTAAAGCCATGGCAGTAAATGGCATTGTAAATGGCAGTGCAATGTTAGGAACTCGTCTGGCGCTCCAGTGTGAACAGCTCACAGACGGCTTTTGAAGGGTCGCCTTTTGTACACGAACATATTCTGTTCGCAACCTTGGAAACGAAGCCTTTACCTTGTTTAAAGCTCGTACAGAGGGTCATGGTTGTAGAATGCATTTCCTTGTCTCCCATTTCCCCTTGTGAAAGAGACAAAGTCATAGTGACATTATTAAAAAGGATAGCGTGAATTCTGTGGCGATTCTCCCGCACCACTGCATTTTACTTGGTCTGACCACAGTCTCGTAAAAACCTGTGCAGCCGTGTACATAAAGCCCTGCCTTAGGTTACACTAATTTCTCACTTTCCTTCTTTCTTTTTTTTGTCTTTGTTGGATTTCTTTCCCACCGATAAGTTGCCCTCGAGGCTAGACCTCTGAATGAGTCAATCCGTCTCCCAAAGAAATCCTCGGGAGAATTATAGGGTAGCAACCCAATATGTCTACTGCATGACATCAAACAGGAATGAATTCTTCAGTGCAGGTGGAGCTTTCCTTTCGATTTCAGCCAAGTCTTGCCAATATGCTAGCTTCCCTGTGCACCGCACGGGCATGTGGGACTGAATTATAGATCACATGTGGGTGGGATTGCCCTTTACTGCATCACTGCCTGCATGTTCTAAAGAGCCCTAAGAGTTTTTATAAAAAGCCTTGCTTGGGTTTTACTGGAGCCTGTAAACAGATTTGATCGGTTCTTGCTGCTTTGTGTTCTCAAGGTAAAAACACCTGAGTAAAATTCTGAGAAAAGGATGGAAAGTGTCACAGACTGTGCCTGTACGGTTAAGCTAAGACATGCTGATTCTTTACCCCGTTGACCGAGAATGTGCCCCATCTGCCTTGTTCGGCCACTGCTGTTTGCAGCCCGCAGGTCTGTTCTAAAGGCAAGAGGGAGGGCTGGATCCATACCGGTCCATAATCAGGTCGGCCGCACCAGACAGCACGTCGATGGGACGTTACTTAGTGAAACAACTCCGTCGGATTTAAAAAGATTAGCCTGTGTGTGCAGAGAAGGAAAAGACAACGTCCTCCTGAGAGAAAAGCTCTCTGGAGAAGGCTAATGGAGGTGGATCATTAAGGGTTCAAAAAAAACCCACACAAATACAACAGCCAAATGCTTTCTGATTCCATGAGAGAGCTAAAGGCTTCTACTGACATCTTTATCTAACATTATATAGCATAAGCCAGCAGTATGTGAGCATTCAATCACTCAGAGGTGAAAGTTTAGGTGTCATCAGAATTGTTTTTAACTACTGAACTTCGGAAAGTGTTTTTTGGTATTTCACAACAGTACTGTGACCTGAGCTGCCCAGTAAACAACAGCAGGCAGGGTGGAGAGCAAACAGCAAGAATTAATAGGTTAAAGAGAACATTTTGTTGTTTGTTTCAATAAAATGGTGGCACAGTTCGACAGAGATGAGGATGTTGCTATATTTTTATTGTCTGTTGCCTCATCTGAAAACGATTATACAGAATCTGATTATACAGAATTGGACCAACTAATGGAAAATGATTGGCCATTATGGGGCTTATTTAGGTTTTTAACTTTAATCAGAGTTCCTTTAAAATGGAATGCATGCAGAGGGCATGCAGTTTCATTTCAGAAAATAACATTCCCAAACCACCTTACTGCAACCTCTCCAAAGCCCTTTTGCGAGCATACAGGCTTCAGTCCAGACTGGGCATGAGCCTTATGTAGAATACTTGTTCTGTGAAATTTCATATGCCCTTTTAGCACTTTAAGAGCGCCGTGAGTATGAAACCTAAAATTAAAGCTACGTCTGATTAGTTTATACTGGTGCTGGCTGTGTACATTAATCAGACATGGATTTCCACAAGTTAATTGCATGGCCTTTCTTCATAACCCTGCAATTAAACAGAATGCCAGTCTACATCTAAATAAGCTACTCCCTTATATAGCCTCTCTGCAATATCACACACTGTAGCTAATGAAGTTTTACAATTGTTTGCACATACTCAAATGTGAGCAGAACTGAAATGCATGCATAACACAACATACTGTTTCTGTCCCAATGCCAATGACAGTAACTGCACTAACAGACACTGCTTCAAACCAGAAACAGACCTCCAATTTTCATAAACGGAATCTATGATTTGTCCAAACCACAGCTTAAGCTTCCAGAGCCTTCCAGATCCCGTATCCTGTCTAAAAGGCCCAGCCTGTAGATCTAAAAGCACAGCAATCAAGAGGCCTGTCTGGGAAATGTCCCGCAGCTGAGACAACAAACAGCACACATATATAAGCAGCAGATAATACACACGACAGATCTGTTAAGTCTGCCTCCAGCTGTTCTAACTAGTAACATTACAATGACCTTGAATCATATGACACAGCTGATTTGAGGTTGTCTGTGATAACTGGCACTGGAAACAAGCCTAATGTGATCATATGAATCATTTGTAGCTCTAGTGTTTATCCTGAATCATACTGGTGACATTCAGATAACTGAATGATGGTGTATGACACCACACGTCACGCTAAGGAAGTTTAATTAATTTCTGTCAATCAACACCTCACCATGGACCACAGTCTGGGGGTGTAGCTCTCAAAGACACATTTTATTCTCTGGAGAGAGGCAAAGCAAGCAGGCGAGAGAGGGAGACAAATGTTGCTTTTAATGCACAATGACACCAGCACATAAAAGGCCAGTTTTTGTGGCACAAAAGGACCATTTGTGTCTAATATCACCAAAGTGGCTGACAAAAACCAAGAGCACAGAGATGAGCTTCGAGAGAAGCGTCATTGCTGCCGCAAGCCCAAGCTTAAGTGAAGGACGTTCAAAGCAGGAGAGTTGGGTTGCAGGTGCTCTGAACACACACATAAAAACAGCACAGACGTGCAAGTGTGTCTTTTAAATTATGATGGACTGGTGAGCACGGAGGGGATGGATGTACGGAGGACATCAAAGGAACAGAGCTATATCCTGCAAGGGACACCTGTTGAAAGTAGCTTTGATAATACCTGCTTAAAAGAGCATCAAAAAGACTGTGATAAGCATACGTACTAAGAGACAATGCACAAGGCGAGGCGAATAAACTGAAACAGAGCAGAATGGAACCAGCACACATATCAGCGTCTGCACTAAAAGAATTTCAGATGCGCAGCTCTGGATGTCATCAACTGAGTTATTTACAGATGGCTGTTTTACGTTTTCAAGATGCTCCCTTGTTTTTACACGCTAAACACATTGGGCCCCTGAGCAATTAATCTCATCACAGACATCAGCAGCAATCCCAATAATATGAAGTGTGAGTATAAAAAAAAACTTTTAATTTTAAAAGAGTACTAATAGTATGACAAAATGATACAAATCAATATTCCCTACTCGTCTACCACTATGTACCACTCTGCGATTACCCCAGAATACACAAACTGTCATTTGTAATTAATCCTCTTTATCTTAAGACATGTTTTTCATAACCCAGTGCATGAAAAAAATGCTGCTTGAATTTCCTCCAGCTCAAGTCAGGGTACACTGGCAAGATAGGGGCACAGTCTAAATAAACTCGTCCAAATGTGGCCCCCTGAACAGGCCTCAGAGATAGTATCAGTCTCTGCTAAAAGCCTGCTCTGGCCCGCCTGGCTGTCACTGCACTACTCCCTAGCATGAAGTGAGCTGCAGTGCTTTGAAGACACGTTACAGTTGGACAGAGGTATGCAAGATGGACTTAGCCCAGATCTCTCCCTCTCTCTCTCTTTCTCTTTCTCTCTTTCATTCTCTCCCTCCTGACGCCATGCATGGTTGAACCTCCAGCCCAAAACAACACCAAGAACAAAGGTAAAAGTGTGAAACCTAAACAAACACAGCCACTCTGAATCAAGACTTTCACTCACCCTAACACAAACATACACACACACACACACACACACACACATAATGTACACCTGGAACAGACTGACATCCAAAAATATTTAATGAATTAACATTTCCAGTTTCCGGTTATGGCCAGGCTTTAATACCTTTAAATCTATGCGACTCTCTGGAGATTCCTCCAGTCTCGGAAGCTGAGAGGAACATTAAATCATACATTATCAAATTGTTTCTTATTATACGAGAGAACAAGCAGTTATTCTCTAAGGAGATTAGAGAAGTCATACAAGCAGTGCACAAAGACTCATCCACACACACATTCACTGAGCCGCATGGCAGGGCGTCCCACTGAGAGCCCTCTAACAAACATAAACTGTAAATTATGCTTCATTTTGAAGGAATCTTTCTCAGAAGCCCAGCCTGGTAGCCAGCAGTAGCGCTTCTTCTGCTGTTAGATAATCTTAACGAGTGAATGAACTAAGTGATTCTCCTAGTGCTTGAACAAAGTTCATACTAAATGAGCAACAGATGACGATACAGGAATACTAGTTTAACCCAGAGGCCTCATGATGATGTTCATGATATTCAACCCCTTTCTTTTTCACGTGCCTCTGCTAGTGCCAAGGTAAGGTTACAGAAAGAAGAAGGGACTAGTAGGAAGAAGGATAGAGAGATAAAGAGGTAGAACAACACATTTTGGCATGGTCTATATCAACTCTCTTTCATTGTCTCGTTCTGAGCTCACTGCCTGTGTTGTATGTACTCACTGACCTTTATTCATCAGCGTTGTGTAAATTAAAATCTGAGGGTAAAGCAAGCGTAATCGGGTTTCATATCTGTACAATCAAATATGTGGTCAGAGTGCGTGTAAATGCGGGTGTAGCATTTTAACAACCCGAAGAAATCTTGTGTAACAGTATGATAAATATGTATAGTAAATAATCTAAGAACAATGAAAAAAAATAGAATGATAATCACATGTGCACGCACAAGATCCCTAAATATACCTAAAATACAGGTAATATGGTTTATATTTCACAACTTCCTTCATTCAGCAACTTCAGACAAAAGCAACTCTAACTGAGCTTCACTGTATTGTATTTTTCCTTTCGTTCCTTGGTTTTTCCTTAAACCTTGACAGCTGGCTGAATTCTTTCATATTTCCTTTGCTCACTATTGCAACACCTGTACAAATTAGTCTATGTAGATTAGATTTACCTGAGGGTAAAGTGGAGTGTTATGCAGGTATATGGCATATCCATAAGAGACCAGCAGACAGGGAGTTTGCATCCATGCAGCTAAAGTTGATTCAATAACTGTGCTCAAATCACAGCTTGTTTTAAGGATGTGTGAGACAGCTGTGTGAATCAGACACAGATTCATTCGTGTTTCATACTGTGGCTCAAAATCTGCACTCGTTTCTATGCAAGTTTGATGAATAGGGGCTGCTGCTGGGTTATGTGTAGTCTGAAGCTCTTTAATACACTAGAAAATAATTAACTCCTGCTGACCTCAAATCATGAGTGATTTATTTGATATTCATATACACTGTTAGAAAAAAGGGGCCTTTGCGTGTTTACAGGATGCTTAACAGTAGATTGACATTAAAATGACATTTTAATGAAATTTATCCCACTATGTTATAGGGTTCTAAACTGAATCTGATACCAACAGGGTCAACCTAAAGAACACATTTGGGTGCTACAGGGAACCTTAATATGAAATTTGGCATTGGTCTAACCTGAAATTGGAATAGCCATCTCAATTTGTTTAGGTGCACAAACATTTTCTTGTGTTTCCTCTGTCCTTGTTGTGTACAGACACTGCTGGTGTCCATCTATCTACAGTTATGCATCTTTCCCAGAATCCACTGATGAAGTCTTCCTGCTATTTCTGCCTGGACGAGCAACACACTTTCTCTCAGACCTGTGCATTTTAGACCTAAATATAGTGCTGTCAAACTGATAAAGGCTGTTTTTTTCCTGGTCCACCGCCAGAAGGTCTAAAATTCATAATGTCATTTTTATCCTGTGGAATCTTTGGGCTGTGGATTTCTACCCTGCTATTTTAAACAGTTCAATCAATTAAGTGTTGTTGGAAGGCAGTTTTTATAAGTTGATAAAGCCTACAATGGGTATTCTGAACATTTACTTCAATATATATTTCCAAATTTAATAACCACACAGTCTCCATCAGAATAAAAATATGACTTAGCAGGTTGGAGTATAAAAGCTGTGGCCAAGCTTAAGTGGTGCCAGGTGGTTAGAGGGGAAGCACAGTTGTCTTATGTTTGTGTTGTGTTGTGTGTATGTATATATACACCGATCAGGCATAACATTATGACCACCTCCTTTTCTCTACATTAATTGTCCATTTTCTCAGTTCCACTTACCATATAGCTGCACTTTGTACTTCTACAATTACAGACTGTAGTCCATCTGT
>JAOVVH010000038.1:3477018-3490711 GCA_028566435.1 Scorpiodoras heckelii
TTAATGAAGATTGGCCACCAGCCTGGTTCAATTTAGCCATGAAACCTCCCACACTAAAATGACAGGTGTTTCAGTTTCATTGTCTAACCCCTGTATATATATAATAAATAAATCAATGCATTTTTGACTACTAATCATGCTACTAAAATTTCAGTTCATTCTTCCTGTATATATGCATTGAAATTGCCTGCAAACTTCCTGGAACTATATGAAGTCTACTGGAATCAGTAGATGATCAAGCATTTTGAACTTCCACTGACGCTACACCCTCTCTACAAGGATCTGGGGTGGACTAATCACTAGCAGATTTCATGCCTGGATTATTATTCAGTTTCCAAGCGGGCAAGCAGGTTTCACGTCAGAAAAAGAAAAATCCTACTCCATACTGAATTTCACAAAACAGACGTTTTCTTTTGTCATGTATAATATGCTTCTCAGTGGTATAACTATAGGACATGCTTCCGAATCCCACCCCCTGCTGCACTACACACGTCGACAGAGGCGTGGTCTGGGTGATGGTAGAAAGGTTTTTACTACACCCATTAATGAACATGCTCCGTAATCCTACACTGAATCTTTTGTTTGTTTCCTCTGTCCTGCATTAATGCACTGAAGTATCTATCTAGCTCACCCTATGTTATTACATTTCACTAGCTACCATATTTCTTTCGCCTACTCAGCAACAAAGACACCCTGTGGTTATTTCCGTAATAAGGGTGAAGAAGAATCGGACTCTGTAATTCCTGCTCTGAGAGTGACTGATCAAAAGGAAATATGATTTAAAGCTTTTAAAACATTCTGGTTGGTATTTGTGGTCCTGGAGGCCTTTTCAGAGCTGTAACCATAAAATAAAAAATGGCTGAAGAGAAAGCCACAAAAACAGTGGAGCAAGTGTCTGAAATGTAGACATACTGCGTTCACATTAGGTAACTACGTTGAATTAACAACAGCACATTTACTTCTCTTCTATACGAGTATCTGCATTTGAAGCACAGGGAAGTTAAAGGTAAAAAAAACAACAACAACCAAAAAAAACCAGATAAATCAAATCTTGTAGCATACAGACCACCTGAACACAAAGTAATCTTGTCCAGCTTCACTGTAAGATCAGTTCCCTGCAGTAATCGAATGTGAAAAATGCTTGCTTTGATGCTGTGGTTAAAAGCTGGGGTGAAATGTTACATATTAACCCAGTGTGGCTGATTGCTTATCACGGATCCCTTTAAATCCACATGAATACAGCTAGTGTACTGCGAACAGTACAGAAAGGAGCTGTTCCCTAATCTGTGCTATCACTATCACTCAGCAGTGTGCTTTACGCACACAGACACACGTACGTACGTACGCACACACACACACACACATACACCCACACGCACACACCCACACGCACACACCCACACGCACACACCAAACCTGCTCCAACCAGTGATGAAGCAAGTCATAATATTCACTGGATATTATGCCTTATAAGATGGCATGCCAGCTTATATGGATTATAGAAGAAAAGAAACATTTAGAAATTGCAGTAAATATTTGTCAAAATTTTGGCAGCAAATAAGGCCTAGGTTTTGACATCTGTCCAAAATAAAAGCCACTTTCAGAAGTCAAAATAAAACATAGCCTCAGAAGTTCCATATGTCCTCAAAAAATCCTGCATTCTGAGGTCCGTTTATTTACCGTTTATATTAAGGCATGTTGAAGATAAAAGAAATCAGATGCTCAGCAGCTGAGTGACATTAAGCTTTGCCCTGCCCCTTTCCTTCCAAATGAAAAGTAGATGAAAAAAAGTCTCTGGTAGCACTTTCAGCCATTTTAAGGAAAGTCCATGAGGAAAAACAATGCCACTCTGTTATTTATATGCTTAGTGCTCAGTGGAAGCAACAGTTCTGCATTGTTTTTACTGGGGAAAGGACTTAGTCGCTGAAAAAGTCATTCCCTTTAAAAAAAAAGCTGCTCTTTCTTAAGTGATCTTAAATGCCACACTCACCGTAGGATGAACTCTTTGAAACACAGGCGCAGTTTGTTGTGATGACGGTAGAGTTTGGGGTCTGCTGGGATTTCATTCAAAAAGACCTGGGCTACCTCTAATGGTCCCTGAAGAGACAGAAAGGGAGGGAGGAAAAGAAAGAGGTTTCTCTCCTGAACTCCACACTGACAGAGAAAATGAATGCTTCGCACACTGGAGGCCACAAGGTAAAGTCAACACATAAGGGAAAAGCATGAATAGGCCTTTGTCTGACAGATGCGGCTGCGCAGCCCAGGAGCAGAGCGATTGCCATACGTTTCCTGTGTTGTCCCTCCAATTGGCGTTTATCATATAACCACAGCCATCTCCTCAGGATTCTGGAGACATCGCAACAGTAAACGTATCATGATTGGGGCCGTAAACTGTTATTCTGTGGCTCTGGGCAGCCTCAGGAAGGCAAGCTCACTTTTAAACTATTCAGACTAAATTTCATGGCTTCTATCAGTCTAATTTCCTGCGACTAAAATAGAGATCGTTCCTGAGGAGAAGGAAAAAATTTCTACCACACAATATCGCTATACAAACAGCTGAATGAGGTGCAGAATACGTCAGCGAGATGAAGTGCAGGTGAGACGGTCAGACCTGGTTAACTGTAGCTGTTACAGAGCCCTGCAAAACCATCTGCAGGATCTTGGGGTCAGGCTTCTCTTTGTGTGTGGCGATAGCCAGCTCGCGGGTTTTGTTCTGCATGTCTTCGATAGCCACCTCAATCGGAGTGAGGTCAAACTGCAGAAAGAAAAAGTTCAGAATGTTTACGAAAGCGCATAACTCAAGCCTGAGAAAAGTCCTTTCCCTGCAATGACAGGATAAAAGATCCACGGCTGTTATGGTGCTCACGTGTAAACGCACAACGATTAAAAGAAAACTCCAACCTCAAACACATTACATACAGTACGGTGCAAAAACGTCGTAGGCACCCTTTTGTTTTTAGGTACAATTTTCTTATTGATGTTTTTTTTAAGTTCTGCATTGTTGAGTCAGTACAAAAAGATTTTAGACCAAAAAAAAAAACTTTTCAGGACAAAAACATAATGAATGCTTAGTAAAACTTAAAAGCTAATTTCCTTATAAAACTGCACACATTATACCTGGGAACCTGTACCTCTTCTTTTAATTACTGTACAGTAATTATCTGGTATGTTTTACTGAGCATCTTGGAGAATATGCCACAGCTCTTCTGGACACTTTGACGGTCACACTTGCTTCTTTGTTTGAATGCAAAACCCAGCAGCCTTCATTATGTTTTGTCTGAAAAGTGGTCTGTTATGTAATGTGTTGCTTTTCTCACTAACATATAAACATTTTTTGTATAACATTTAATTTTTTCTTGGAAAAGTAACATTTTTGTACTGACTCAGTAATGAAGAACTTTAAAAAAAAACATCTATAACAAAAGCTGTACCTAAAAACAAATAGAGTGCCTAAGACTTTTTCACAGTGCTGTATGTTTATACTGAAACATTTCTGCTTTGTCCATGAGAAGTTAGCAGTTGTGTGCCATGATGACATCACAGGGGGGCATTTCTAGCAGAGAAACCATGTTGTACTGTTTTACAGCATAGAGAATGACAGCTTCTGATCTCCTTTATCTATTTTCAGTGATGTTCATTGTCATGTTAATGAAATGTATAAGTAGTGGAGACAGCAAACACTGAACTCAAAGTTCATGCAGATAAATGACAGTTGTGTTGAGGTATGTGCTATGAGAGGCTAGTGAGTGATGTATGAAAGGATAAGCACAATGACATTGCAGAAAGTATTAACATGAAAGCTCTTCAACAGATGTGGAAGTGACTAAAGGACTAAAGCACTGCTGCATCAGCCTCTTTTGTTAGAGATTAATTCCCAGCGGCACGGCCATCAGCAGGTAGTTGAACAGCATTGCAGGTAATGTACAAAAAAACAAAAATAGACCGACATGTTGATCAGAATTGTACAGCAAAGGGATCTCATTACAAAGTAAATCTTTGCAAATCTTAGTTCATGAATTATAGGTCATACTACGCCTAATATGCAAATCGTTCAGGGTGGAGTTTTCCTTTAAGTTCTTGACTACTTGAATGGACTTCACTACCTCCTCCTTCTGAATGACATTGATTCGTGTCTTCACGTAAGGAAAGGCATGCTGCGTGGTGAGGATAGTCTTCCTTTTGTACTGCTCGTTCAGCTCTCCCCGAGGCCGCCCGCTCTTTGTGAACGGGGTGGTGTACATGAACCGCCGCAGGTTGAAGTTCTTCTCAAAGTTGGTCATGCGATCTTTCATCTCGTAGTCATCAAAGTACGGCTCCACGAACGTGATCTGAATGTATGCCTAGCTCCAGAGAAAACATTTCCAATGAGCAACATACAGAATGAAATGAGAATGAGAATGAAAATACTAACAGCCTTGCATTCGATGAAAACTCTGATTAGTGCCTGATTCTCTTTTAATTAACTTTAATCAGCATTACATCTGGTCTTAAATACCTTGTTGGGATTCAGTTTGTTTCTGTCTACAGGCGTGGAATCCTTGATCATTTCCAGAACACCGTCTCCCAAACACTGTCTGTAGAAATTCTGTACAAATGACAAGTATGCTTACATACAGCCATGAGAATCTGAGATATTTTACATACTTAAGCACTAAATCCCGCTTAGCTCTCACAGAGGTTTACATCTTATTTTATAATTCACTCACTAAACTCTGTAGTAGAAACAAGTTCAGACATTTCTTACTTCTAGTCTGTGAGAGATCTCGGGGAGATGTGTGATTCCTGGCTCTTTATATATGAACTCCCGCTCATCAAGATCTCCAAACTTCGAGCCGAAAAATGCCACGCGGAAATACGTCCCGAACATCCTCTTATTACCCTGAAGCAAAACACACAAAGATATACTCATGAGTTTCAGTCTCACAGGCTATGTTATGAGGATAGTTTTGTCTAATCCGTAGAGAGGCCTGCAAATGCTGCTCACTGACCCTTTATCTTAAGTTATCGTATCAAAAGTGACAACTTTTTCTCACTAAACCTAAACAAGCAAAACAATGGAACATATGTACGTATATAAATATTGCTTAACTAACTCAATTCTTCAGTAACAGAAAGGTCAATCACTCCAATAATAGCTGCTTCTTGATTGTCCATGTCATGTTTTATAGCAGGCCATAAAATAAATCCTTCAAAAATGTTAAAAGAATTACCAAAAATAAAAAATAAATAAATAAATACAACCTGTACATTGAGCTGCTGAGTTAAATGTATGATATTCATGCAGTGCAATTATTACTGCTTCCATTTTTCACATATAAATTGCTCTCAGATACTACATTTAAAGCATTCTCATATTTAGCCATATTTTTGTGTAATTTGAATTTCAGTTCACAATTTATTTGTAGTTTTAATTTTAGTGTTGTTTTACTATTACACTGAAGTACCAGAAAAACTGGAAAAACTGGAGCCTATGCAAAATATATAGCAAGGGCACCTATGCACATCATTTGTCATGTCTGCCAGTGCGTATATAAAGCAATAGACATCTATGCAAGCTTCTAGAGCTGTTTCTGCCATGAGAAAGGCAAGTTATCACGAATTTGCAATTTTCAACGCAGTTTAATAGTTGGAGTTCGTGAGATGGATCATAGCATCTCGGAGGTAGAAGCAAAGTTTGGATTTTCAAGGGTGTACCATGACTACAAGAATTTCAGCGAAACCTCAAACTAATGACAGCAGTGTGGGTGAACGTGACCAGCATCGGTTGGCAAAAAAACATTTCACGTGATAGGCATGCAACACTGCATCAAGTAAGATTGTAATTCAATGCTGGCGCTTCAACAATCATCAGCGTGAGGACTGTGCAACGTTCCCTCCAAGATCCCATGGGAGACCTCCCAAGTATTAACCGGTATACCAATTTTTATGGTGTATAATCCTAATTCTAATGAATGAATGATATGATAAATCATATGTGGCGTCAGAAGTAGCACCATCTGCACTCTGGCTTACCTTCTGAACGACGTTCTCAAAAGCTCTTTTTAGGTTGTCGTGAGTGGTGGCCAGTTTTCGGAAATCTCGATGAGCCTCCAGAATGGGAATGATGATCTTATACACCTCATTCACAGCCTCATATAATCCACCCTGTTCAGCAACAGTGGCACAAGAGACACCTCGTCACACATGAAGAACTGAATCGACAATCATAATTTAACTATATTTCACAAAACAACAACAACAAAGAGGTAGTACGTCAGATCAAACATCTCATGCCGTCATTATACAACGAGTGGACTCTGCTTGACAAGCTGGACAATTATATGACCAGGATGATTTCAAACCTGTTTTCAGACATTAAGTCAAGTAAAATCACCAGCGAGATGTAGGATATGGAACATACATTGCTGAAGAGCTCTGCAGCCTGCTCAAGAAGCCCCACCAGACCGTTCTCTGTGAAGTAACGTCCTGAACAAACTCCGTCCTCATCTGGGGACAGGATATCATCTGACACCGCTGATTCCTCCAAAACATTAGAGGAGATGTTCTGTCAGGAAGAAATGGCACTGTTTATTTCAGGAGTTTGGAGTATTCTGTTTTACGTCTACATTTCTAAATCATGAATTTTATCCAAACAAGTCAGTTTTATTGACCATCACAGTTTATTCTAACTTTCATTGGTATTCTGAATTATTCCTGATTAATCCAGTTGTGGGATAATACTCTCAAAACTGTTTTTACTTGTCCAGGTGAATATTGTTAATATAATGTAGCTACCTAAGCTTCATAGTTTAAAGGAAAAGTCCACCTTGAATAACCTGCATATTAAACTTTATAATGTTTTTCTTTTAATGAATTTCTAAGATGACTTTTATTTAAGTTAAAATATATATTTTTTTATCTAACTGTCTGCTTTGGTTATTGGTTTCCTACATTTGAATAACTCCTGATAGTGGCTGCAGCAGGAATTCATTTCAATGTAAAAAGTCTGCTGCAGCAGGGCTTTAGTCCTTTTGTATGTCCAGTTCTCTCATGTCCTCATCTGTACACTCTGCTCAAACAGATCAACTTCTGAAGCTATTGATATTTATTCTAATACCACCATCAACTCCATCTCCATCATCTTGCAGATCTCTTACTAGACAAGCCAAGACTTTGCTCTAACTCATCTATTGCATCTATTATGTAGTTTAGGAATACTTTGGGTTTTGGACTTGTTTTACTTGCAGTTTTTTATTAGGTATAGTATGGCTAATATCTAGCATTATCATAGCTCAAAGTAGCTTGAACTTGGGTCTACCAGCTCTAGATTTAGACGTTCCAAGTTAATGACTAGCACTTTTGTAAGTCGCTCTGGAAGAAAGCATCTGCTAAGTGCCATAAATGTAAATGTAAATATTTCGTATATCTGCACTGCATTCTGGATTCTGTGAGTCCACTATTTACTATCTACACTAATTCTATGTTGAATTTCTCATTAATATGACAATGAACAAATGAAACAAGGAATAAGAAAAGAAGCTTTTGTTCTAACAGCAAAATATTGTATAGAAATAATAAAAAATACACACCAACCATCCTACTAAATAAGCATATATATGATGTGTATCAGGGTGGAGTTTTCCTTTATGAGACTGTTAAACGTATCTAAGTTTCACCATAGTACTGGGTTCACCATCTGCAGGTTACCAAACATGTATGGCCTTTTTTTACGTAATTTCTGACTGGTCGTTTGAGTCACTGAATGAGTTACTGTGTGTACTTGCGGCTGTGTTCCAGTTATGTAATAATGGGGTATCTTTTAGCTGTTGCATCTGGGAAGGATGGAGGTCTGCATTCCAGCTAGACGTATCACTTACTTGGAAGGTGACGCTGCCTACAGGCAGGTACTTGTGGTCTTCCAGCATGCTGAGGTACTCGGCCACCAGGGCAGCGGCATGCACCAGGCACATTGCTGACTCAGTATAGCATTTTCTGCCATTATGCTTCTCAGCCATGTTCTGGAGCCAGGTCAGACGCAGATCAGGTGACGTCTGGTAGCCCTTTGCGATCCTGCCACAGATGCAAACACAGGTTGAGCCCCTATGATAGAGCAATTTGGCTGCAAAATCTCAATTCTGACAGCCTGAAAATCAAGGACATGTGTGTGCTTTAAGCATTTGCATGCAGACTGTGCACATGCTGGGCCAAAGCTCAAGGCTAAGACACAACCACATAGTTTCCATGGTAAGTTCAAAAACAGTAGACAAACAGCAGAAACCACAGGCAAATGGGAAGCAGAGTAAGAAACCACAGTGCAAGGAGGCAAGAGACACAGGATGGCAACACACTTTCAACTGAGTAAGTGAGTGAGTGAGTCACTGACTGAGTGAATGTATGACTGATGGAGTGAGTGAGCAAGTGACTGATGGAGTGAGTGAGTGAATGATTGACTAAATGATTGATGGAGTGACTAAGTAAGTGACTAAATGACTGATGGAGTGAGTAAGTGATTGAGTGAGTGAGTGACTAAGTGACTGAGTGAGCCAGTGAGTGAATAAATGACTGATGGAGTTAGTGAGTGAGTGTCTAAGTCACTAATGGAGTGAGTGAGTGAGTGACTGAATGACTGATGGAGTGCGTAAGTGAGTGAGTGAGTGACTAAATGATTGATAGAGTAAGTGATTGAGTGATTGAATAAGTGACTAATGGAGTGAGTGAGTCCCCATGGCACTGATTGAGTCTGTGAGTGAATGACTGATGGAGTGAGTAAGTGATTGAGTGAGTGAGTGACTAAGTGACTGGTGGAGTGAGGGAGTGACTAAGTGTATGAGTGAGTGAGTTATGGAGTAAGTGTATGAGTGAGTGAGTGACTGATGGAGTGAGTGAGTAAGTGATGGAGTATGTGTATGAGTGAGTGACTGATGGAGTGAGTGTATGAGTGAGTGAGTGACTGATGGAGTAAGTGTATGAGTGAGTGAATGACTAATGGAGTGAGTGAGTGACTGACTGATGGAGTGAGTGTATGAGTGAGTGAGTGACTGATGGAGTGAGTGAGTGACTGATGGAGTGAGTGTATGAGTGAGTGACTGAGTGATGGAGTAAGTGTATGAGTCAGTGACTGATGGAGTAAGTGTATGAGTGAGTGAGTAACTGATGGAGTGAGTGTATGAGTGAGTGAGTGAGTGACTGATGGAGTGAGTGTATGAGTGAGTGAGTGACTGATGGAGTAAGTGTATGAGTGAGTGACTGACTGATGGAGTAAGTGTATGAGTGAGTGAGTGATGGACTAAGTGTATAAGTGAGTGAGTAACTGATGGAGTAAGTGTATGAGTGAGTGAGTGACTGATGGAATGAGTGAGTGAGTGAGTGACTGATGGAGTGAGTGAGTGACTGATGGAGTGAGTGTATGAGTGAGTGATGGACTAAGTGTATAAGTGAGTGAGTAACTGATGGAGTAAGTGTATGAGTGAGTGAGTGACTGATGGAATGAGTGAGTGAGTGAGTGAGTGACTGATGGAGTAAATGTATGAGTGAGTGAGTGACTGATGGAGTGAGTGAGTGAGTGACTGATGGAGTGAGTGTATGAGTGAGTGACTGACTGATGGAGTGAGTGAGTGAGTGACTGATGGAGTAAGTGTATGAGTGAGTGACTGACTGATGGAGTGAGTGAGTGAGTGTCTGATGGTGTGAGTGAGTGACTGACTGATGGAGTGAGTGTATGAGTGAGTGAGTGAGTAAGTGATTGTACATTTTTATGTTTTTGTGTATGGATGTTACCTATACATAAGGTCCATTAGCATTTCAGGATCTTCTTGAAACTCCTTCATTTTGACTGTATCTGACAGGATGCTGTTCAGATTCCTCAGAAGTTCATCCACCTGAGAAAACCACAGAGTAGAAATATTTTTTTGCTGGAAAATTCACTTGTTTAAAGACCAGCTTTAATGTGATTTAAAACTGCCCACGATTCCTGTGGCATGACTCAACACATTCCATTTAGTATCCAAGAAGTCCATATTAAGAGAAGAATCAGAGATCTTTCTATCATTTTATCAAGAAGCCCAGACCATAATTTTACTGGTAACATTCCTGCTGCACTATTGATTGGCTCAGCAGTCTAGACTGCGAGGGTTTCATTTGATTTGAGTCTTAAATAACACCACAGGCTGCTTTTCTGGATTAGCTCTGGCCTTTTACCTGTGAAGGAAGCTGTGTGGATTGCATCTCTGTGTCTTCTTCTGCGTAGGCTAGAATGGTGCGAAAAGAGCGCCGCAGGTACTCCTCGTGCACATCCGAGGACTTTCCTACTAGAGACGCCAGTGACATCGTCACCTGCATCTTCACTCTAGAGAAATTCTGTCCAGGAAGCAAGGAAAATGTATCGCAACCAGCAAATGAAATGTAACTGTATGGCAGAAAATACTGCGTATAATGTAAAACATATTGCAGAACATCCAGAATAACAAAGAGGAATGTTTTGTAGAGGAACGTTGTATAACGTTTTATGTAGTAAAGCGTTGTTAAATACTTGATGCTGATTGGTCAGGAGGTGCTGATTCATTTTCTAAAGCAGCTGCTCTGAAAGCAGTGCTGACTGTAATTCAAACCACAATGCACTAATGCATTATCATTTCTATAGCAACAGTATATTCACACCACACATACGAATATACAGTAATACGCCGAAAATTCACGCTTCAGAATCTGCGGCTTCATGAATTCCTGTATTTTTTCTTTGGAACCCAACACTGGGTCCAGCAGATGTAATCTGTAGATTTTTTTCATGACCAGTAAGTTGTATATATCATTTTTAGCATTAATTTGTTAAGAATAATAATAAATAGAAATGATTTCATAAAAATAATGTTTTATTTACTGTATCCAATAATACTGCATGTATTATTATCCTATATTACTATTGTATTATGAAATACAAACAGTTCATGCGCCATTTGCTTTTTTTACGTTCCCAACATCAGCTGATCGAGACTACGGCCAGTATATAATTTCTAATACTGTAAAACTAATATTCCACTTACTGTATCCACTCATACTGCATTTATTATTATCATACTGTACTTATAATTTTAATATAAAATACAAACATAATGACCATTGCAAAAAAGCGTTCACAAGAGCTCAGCGTCTCAGAGAAGACGCGGGCGGGCACAAGGTGGCGGACACTAGACGTACATGTACGTACAGTATGTACGCTATCTTACTGTATGCACTTTATACTACAGTACTGTATATGTTTACTTTTACTGTACAATGTTAAAGGGTGAGGTAAATTATAACATCAATTTTTAAATGAACTTGAAGTGTTTTGAGTACCGCTGTCACACGATTAATTATATTAATCGCGTTAGTCCTAAAAAAATTAATTAACCGCGTTAATCGCGATTTTAACACACACTGTGATTTGTGTTGTACATGCAGGTCGGCATTGTAGGACCATTAAAAATGTTGTTGACGTTTATCAGTGGGCTATTTTAAGAGAAACGACTGTTGAATGTTGCCTCATTACTCACTTAACTTTATTTGATGAGTGAAATATTAAAGATGATTGATGTCTTTTCATTTTTTAAAATAAAAAAATTGTTTTTGTCTTTCGTTCATCTGATATACTGATTAGAGTTGGAGTTTAATTAAAAGCATCGATTTGCCAATTACAGTAACCGAAGACTAACTTTTTACATTCCAACCACAACATACATTAAAAAGTTAAAATACATCACTAGTTTTGAGGACATATTTAGGGTTTAACATATGAAGATAGGTACTTATAGGCCTTTGTTAGTTGTCCTTCCAAAATGTTCAAAATTCACGGGGGGTCTAGGTACGTAACCCCCGTGAATTTCGGGGTATTACTGCATTCCTAAATATTTAAGGTAGAAAAATGTCTAATTGTTGAAATGGTGAAGCCTTTTGTAGGGACAGGTAACAGGAACTAACTTATTTCAGGGACATTGTGCAACATTAAATGAAACTAAACGGATCAATTTGGCTTTCAATTATAAGAAACTTGTTATCACTGGCACCTCCCGATCATTGATTATTTTCCTATAACAGCAAATTCTGCCATGTTTCATTCCTCACATAACTACTGCTATTACAGTGATACATAATCCTCAGTTACTGAATGTGCCGTAACGTCTGTCATCCTGAAGCCTGATTAATCATATGTGGAAAATGTTCTCTATATCAGCAACAGTCTGCCCAAGGGTCTTAATCTGGGTGTAGCCTCTGGGGTTATTTAAGCTAATTTTACCCGCTGCAGGTGAGAGGCTGAGAATGAAGCATGGCCCAGGTCCAGTTCCAGTGGACATTACTATCATAGTCTCAGCTCATTGATTCTGGGTTGAACCCAGCCAAGGGCAGCAAATGCACCATCCGTCTTGTTCAGCATCAGGAAACTGCAAAAAGATCCCATTAACTCTGAAATAATTGCCAATGGATCATATCGGTGGCACCATTACGCTGGTTTGACCATATGCGCAAGAGATCTCAAGACACCGTCGTCTGTTTCGAGGCTCGTTTTTGCCATAAGGTTTGACACGGTGTTGCTATAAGAACGCTGATTAATTTCAAGCTTGCCTTAAAACCCACGTTTTATGAAACTGGCACGCAGTCTACTATGAGCGAAGAAAGCCCGGCAAACATAAAACTGGGGCTGAGGAGAGAAAAACAAGTGAGTCATTGTGGCCTGGAATCGACATGACTCATTCAAAGGTTATAATAACGACAATGGAGGTAACTGTCAGGGCAAACCAAACACTCAGGCAAACAGAGACGGGGAGACATTCATCGTTTCCCCATTAAAGATGAATGGGAAAGCAAACAACACGGCCATCTGCGAGGGGCGGGCTGAGTACGTGTGTGTTTGGTGAGGGGAGTTAAACGACATGAAGAGAGGAAATAGTCCATCCAACCAGTGCACACAGAACAAGAGCAGACACACAGACCCATAACCAAACACATCGCCATTAGTAGAACACGTGAGGCGTGACATTGCCGAGCGAAAGAAATAGAAACGAACGCAAATGTCAAGCGCGATTGGATGACAGCGTCTCCAAAGAATCTATAAGGAGCCAATGCAACTAGATTTAATTCCGCAGTACAGCAATGTAGTGACTCACAAAGTCTTTGTTAGTTTATCTTCTGAATCAGTGTGTCTGTATTAGGGCAGATTTTTAACCAGCACAACACGTGGCCTGATGTTGTTCTTGGCTGATTGTGGTATTTTGCAGGACAGATGCACTTATCAGAATATGGAAAACATTCAGGGCTATTTGCTGTACTGGCTGGTCACGGCTCTGTTTCGGAAATTCTTGGGGCTACGTGTGTCTTTCTGTGTGCATGTTATAGCTATAAAGCTGTATCTCATGATGCGGTCAAATGCAGTGTGTGTGTGTGTGTGTTTTGGGGGCAAGGGTTTGCTTGGTCTTACACTGGCAGAACTAAAGCTGTATCCCATGATGAGGTCAAGTTCAGAGCAAATGTCTGTCTGTGTGTGTGTGTGTGTGTGTGTGTGTGTGTGTGTGTGTTCTAGTCATATCTCTCATAATGAAACAGCAGGTGTGGGGGGTCTTATACTATCTGCTTATCTATAGTTGTATTTCATGGTAAGTGTATCTTGTGTGTGTGTGTGTGTGTGTGTGTGTGTGTGTGTGTGTGTGTGTGTGTGTGTGTGTGTTAGAGAGAGAGAGAGAGA
>JAOVVH010000038.1:3540024-3551772 GCA_028566435.1 Scorpiodoras heckelii
ACTGCAGTGACACTGATGTGGTGATGGTGTGTTAGTGTGTGTTGTACTGGTTTGAGTGGCTCACAGTGTGTTGAGCAATCAGACACAGCAATATGTAGAGAAACAGATGGACTACAGTCTGTAATTGTAGAACTACAAAGTGCATCTGTATGGTAAGTGGAACTGAGGAAATGGACAACGAGTGTAGAGGAAAGGAGGTGGTCATAATGTTATGCCTGATAGGTTATGTATGTGCTTTCATACAAACTTATGTATGTACTTATTTCCTTGTTTTCATAGTTTTTACTTACCTTATTAAGTACCTATTTATTTACATACACGTGGACACACCTACCTGCTTACTTGTTGTAGTTAGTTACTTACTAATTTACATACTTTCTACTTATACTTACTTTATTTCCTATGGTACTTACTCGATACTTACACTTTATTATAATAAACTTAAAAAACAATGAAATACTATACGTGGATATAGACTTTCATACATTATTTGGCCATCCTATGCCTCAATTATGTTTCTCACAATGAATAAATATATACTTTTTGAGAACTAACTTAAATGCAAAGGTGGTAAAGATATCAAAATTCACTACTCAAGTAAAAGTGCAATTAACCGAAACTAAAAGTACAGCTTTAAATTCTTCATTCGCGAAGAGTACGAACTATTTACTGAATGCATTGAAGTTAAAATATAAGCAAGATTCCCCAAAAAAGTTGTCTCTTAGCAGATAGTTATTTTAGCTACTGATGGTAAATGGGCACCTGTTTCATGGAGGAGGCAAGAGATTACAGAGTACACGTTACAGTGGTGAGTATTACGTCTCATTCTTTCCGTCACATCTGATAAAGTTTAGATTTGTTAGGAATGCTCAGTCCTTCTGAGCTTTCCAACAGTAACGAACTCCTTGAGACTATCCAACAATAAAAAAGCCATCTTATAATCTTATAAATATGAATCGATAGAGAAAATGTAGTGCAATGTTTGAAAGTGTAGTCAGTACAACGTGAAGATTATTGTCTTGAAACGTAGTAAGTAAAAGTCATAAGTATTAGGTGAAAAAAAATGACAAGGTATATTACAAAACATGAATACATTATTCTTGGATGCTGCATATAGTAGAAAACCCACTTCCTGCTTCCGACAAAGGGTTTGCCAGACTGTAATCGTGCTCCTCGTTGCCATGAAAAAGTCACCAAGCACGTTCTCCTCTTGGAGCTATCTAGCTCTGACCCACTTCTTTGTTGTGTGACACCACAAGCAGCTTGTTACCTTACTGTGATTACAAAGCAGCACGCTGGCACCCAAACATGACGTATGTAACACCTCTCAACACGACACTCCTAATACGTTTTCTTGCTATGATAAACTGACACACCTACCAGAAGCCTAAATGTCTGCTTTGGGTTCTGAATAAAGGACAGGGGTCATTTCTACTTTCACTGGGCTGCAGGGGGAGAGAGGCAGCAATACCGTATATTACGCATCACTGCTTTCAGCTTTCTTTTGGACAAGTATTTCGCTTGTCCGTGTATTGAAACTCAATTCAGCAAACATTTCTGTTCAAAGCAATTAGCACGTGAGGCAGAAAATAGTGCAGAACATCTAAGAATGTATGGCAGGAGTGGCTTTCATACAGCCCATGGATTCCAACTCACAGACAAATGTAGGATATAATTTGAATTTTGCTTGCAGTAAGAGCACTGGTATTTTATTAATTAAGATTTTTTGGATAAGGGTTCTTTCAAAATGACTACTTAAGAAGCATGCAGTGCAAAAAAACAAAATGCATGCGTGCATATCTTAATCATAGAGCTAATATATTAAGCCATTAATCTTCTTTCTGGAAATAAATGCTCGGATTTTGCTAAATAATCTGCCAAAAGAACATCGCTTCACTCTTGAAAGTAGTAATTTACTGCACCAGAGAAATGTATGAATATATGAATATTCACGATTTTGCAGTTTAGAGTGGATTATAAGATACGCTCCAAATGACTGATGAACCACATGACCGAAACACTGCAAGAATGACAAAAAAAAGAGCATGTCTATGTGTAAACAGAGTTTCCATTAGTTTTCTAACTGGCACATGTTCTAAAGCTTCCTACACAATGACTAGATCCTCTGTTAATCAGAAGGCTGTAGCTGTAGAGAACAGGCTACGTTTGGTTTGCTCAAACTGAGTCCGGACTGCAGATCAGCATGTCACACAGCCTTATTGAGAAAGAGCCGGAGCATCACGACTTCCTTTACTTTGGATTTCAGTGAAACGTCAGCATAACGTGACTGAAAGGACGGAACTATTGGCCTCATGTGGCAATGTATTTTCCTTTCAAATAGGCTTCCTGTTGTTGGGAGCAATCCCAGTATGCAAAACTGCTTTTTCTATTACATGTCCACAATTTGTGCTACACCCTCTGTCCCAATGTCATTGCGATTACTGCTGGTAAGTCGGATATCCGTCATGTAAGCATGAAATGGAACAGGATTGATCTGATGAGGGGAAACGCAGGAAAGAAAAAAAAAGCAGCCGGCATCTTATGTGGCTAAGCCACAACCACAGCAGAACCATGCAGAATGGTAAACTCCCAGCATGAAAGGGGTGTATGTGAGTGACATCATCCATGCAAATGAAAGCAGGCCCATAGCAAAGGACAGAGAGACAAAGTCAGGCTGAAACTGCCAGATACCCCTCAGCAATAAGGTTTAACGCTGACTTGCTTAGATTTTCAGCAAATGCAAGCACTCTGGTGAGATGAGGCAGCCAGACTGCTCAGTGTTACGCAGACCTACATTCGGGATGTCTTTTGTCTATTCACAGCTCTATTTTGAAGCACTGCCTCCCTCAGAATGCATACAATTTTTGCTTCACCCACCACAAGTTTGCCAAACCACGCCAGCTAACGAAACACAACTGGCTGATTAATAATCATATGAGTGACCAGTGTGAGGGTGAAAATCAAGCCAGACGTCTACCTCTCTACTTTTCTGCCTTCTTCCTTGTGCATTAGTGAGCAAGCTTCATTTCCTTTTGAGTCACTCCAAAGAGGAAGTGAAACAGTGAGTATGAAATTAGTAAAAATAACCCCTCAGCAGCATTGCAACCCCACAACTTTGCTATTGAATGCTCCATTCGAGTCTCACAGAGAAGAGGCATTATAAAAAAAAGCACTGCCTTCATATACATACTATTATACACATGTACGTTCAACATCCCGAGTAATCATGAACCTGTGTGGGTCCTGATAGACACACGTGTCGTCTGTGAAAGATTCCAAACCTCCAGACGTGGTATAATGAGTTGTAATAAGTCATTAAAGAAGAATGAGAGCCCGTCAATGTCAATAGGAAATGTAAGACTGACTACAAATGCTGTTCCCACACAAGACAAATTTACCGGAGCTGTAAGAATGAAGCTATAGCTTGTTCCCTTCCTATAAATTTCACAGAGCTCTTTAACAACAAGATTCATGCTTAGTATCCATCAATAGTATACCACCTCCTCCTCCTCCTCCTCCTCCCAGCACAATGGGCTCATGCACTTCCTCACCACCTGCTATGTCAAAAAGAAGGAACAATAATAACTTCCAGCTTAACCGGACTTTAATTGTTAACTTTTATTTAGCCGAAAAGGAGGACGAGATCGGCACAGGAAAGGATCAACACATCAGGAAAGGATCAACACATCAGGAAGACACCAGCACAGTGGAAATGATAGACGGGGAAAGATCTCATGTTTGCAATGGGATAAGTTTGAATAAAAGAGGATAATTCTTCAACTAAGCACCTGTTCTTGTCCTTTCTTTGTTCCTGAAACTTTCACAGTTTTTTTTTTTCTTCTTTCCTAAGAAAACCCTGTCATTTTCAAATTGATGTAATTAGACAAATGACTAATAGGAGCGTGTAAAAGGTAGTGCTAAAAAAGGGGCAGTGGTAGCTCAGTGAGTAAGACATTGGACTACTGACCAGAAGATCGTCAGATCAAATCCCACCACAGCTACTGTTGGGCCCCTGAGCAAGGCCCTTAACCCTCAGCTGTATAAATGGGATGACTGTAAGTCACTCTGGATAAGGGTGTCTGCTAAATGCCTTAGATGTAAATGTAAACGAACCGCGCATGCGCAATAGCCATGACCTCTTAACCACAGGGTTGTTTTTTGCTGATTTGTGTTTTCGAAAAGTTCGCCTGTGGCCCGTTTTCCTGATCAGTCTCCACATTCAGGACGTGTAGCTGCCTGCTGAGGAATCCACACCTCGCACTCCCTCCCAGTAAACTCCACCAGTGCAGCAGACGGCAAGACGGGAAGAAAGAAGTAGTTCACGGTGCAAAGTCCACAGTCTCGCGCTGCTGCGCCGCGTCACGTCACGTCACGCCACGCCACGCGACGTGTCTCGTCTCGTCCCGTAGTTCTGCGCTACTCGACTTGACACGATGTTTCGCCGCGACGTCTTCAAGATTAAATCCCGAGCTCGCTGTGGCTCTGATTTACTGCTAGCAAACGTGTCAACGGTCAAAGCACGTGAGAAAGGCAGAGAACAGCCTACCTGTTGAGTTTGAGCGCGAACGCCCGGCGCTCCGGCAGCGAGGCCATCGGGGAGCGGGTCCGAGGAAAGACTCCGGGGGTTCAGCCCACGGTGGAGACGCGCGGGGCTCCTGCTGTCAGCGGGAGCATCATCTTCTCGCTATCAGAGGATTTTCTGGGCGGCAACTTCCGCATTTGGACAAACCCAAACACTCACAATGGGCATGCGGAGTGTGTGTGTGAGTGTGTGTGTGTGTGTGTGTGTGTGTGCGAGAGAGAGAGAGAGAGAGAGGATTTCCTTGGTTAATCCGCATTCTGCTCTGTGTGTGAGTTTATTTGTTTGCACCTTTCCTGCTTTTCTCCCTCATCATTATGATAAGTCACTATGCTAAAGGCTATAAAGTTGCTCCGCTGTTTCCCGCCTTTGTCAGTCACGCTGTCTGGAAATGAGGAATCCTGCTGTAATGAGTGTAATTAGCGTCATTTCGAGAGGAATGTGCAGCTCCACTGATACACTGCAGATGCCCAGAGCGACCTCTGTCGATCAACTGTAAATACCGCAGATAAAAAAGAAAGCCGGCGGAAAAAAAATACCCTTGGGAAAAGTTAAATGCGTGTCGAACCCCGTTCACACCTGGCATTAACATGCGTCCTGGGCGATCAGATGTGGTCACGTGGTCACCGCAAGGACCCCGGACCCTGTCTGCTCCAGGGGCGCTGCACGATAGCTGTATGATAACAAGCTGAGATAAATGACACATGGGGGAAAAATCATATGTGACAAATAAAGGCTTCTTTTTAAAATACATTCCTCATTACAGTTAGTTTGCTAGATTTTTGCTAATAAAATGTGTAGCCTATTATGATTATTAGAGCAGAAGGTTTTTAGGTACAAGTCTACAGTAAGTTAAGAACGGGCGAGTCTGGGGCATAAAAACTGTTTTTGGTATGTGTGATTTTTGCTGTATCCATATAGGACCAACAATCCACAGCGATGTTTAAGGGACTATCCCTAGTCATTAAGTCACTTTCAGTCAGTGAGGTGGGCTGTTTAGGATATTCTTTACCACATTTTTAGATAAAAAAAAAACTACCTAATGTTTGTTGTGCACCATTAGGGAAGATAATATTACCTCACAAGCAAATATATATTACAAATACAAAATAATAGTTATCGTTACTATAACACTGAACTTGGTGATTTATGATAGACCATTATACACCGATCAGCCATAACAACCTGTGTGTAGGTCCCCTTGTGCCAGTAAAACAGCTCTGACCTGTCAGGACTTGGGGTGCATTCCAATCGCAAGGGTCTCTAAGCTGTGTCCCCTGCTCCCTACACACTGCACAGGGTACAGAATCCCAAGGGCAGTTCGTAGAGCACCGGCTTGCTAAAACGGCTCCATTCGGAACACCCTGCAGCGCCATCAGCAGCTTCAAGATTACATCTGGTGTGTGCTACAAGACAGCTATCGGCTGTATTTAACATGATAAATCAAACAGCGTCGTTCAAACTATTTTTGTATGCTGTAGGCACTTTTAAAACAAATGTGATGAAACATCTATGAACTGTGGGTGATCTATTTTAACTTTTTAATGTATGTTTTGGTTGTCGTTTAAACTCGCGTGCACAATGCTCTGATCTCTCATGCTGAATGTTACGATCTCCGAGCTCTTTAATGATCATAAATATTGCTGAAGATTGAAAGGAACAATGGAGAATGAAGAAGCTGTAGTTCTTTTTGGGTTGCTATATTTTTGTATGTTACATCAGTTTAATGAGCGACGATGACGACAAATTCAACGGAGCCGCGTAACACGTACACAAACTCCTTCCCTTCCATTGCAGGGGCGGGTCTCTGAGGTAAAATCGAATCATCCAATCACATAGCAGCAGCACAACAGAACTTCCGGCAAAGTGATATACCCATGTTCACTAGCTCCCTACACCTTGTGCAGTACACCCTTGGAAGTGAACACAGTTGCTCCCTATGGAATGGAATCTCACTTAACATGGCGACGTACCCTTCGAAGTCTACTTCACAGTGCACTAACCATCGATTGGAATGTACCCATGGATTCCAAAAGACCTCTGAAGGTTTGCTGTGGTATCTGGCACCAAGACATTATCAGATCCTTTAAGTCCTGTAATTTGTGAGCTGGGGCACCTGTGGATAGGACTTGTTTGCCAAGCACATCCCACTGATGCTCAGTTGGATTGAGATCTGGGGAATTTGAAGACCAAGTCCCACCTCAGATCCTTTGTCATGTTCCTCAAACCATTCCTGAACAATTTTTGCAGTGTGGCAGGATGCATTATCCTGCTGAAAACAGTCATTGCCATTAGGCAATACTGCTGCCATGAAGAGGTGTACTTGGTCTACAACAATGTTTAGGTAGCTGAAATGTGTCAAAGTAACATCCATATGACCCAAGGTTTCCCAACAGAACATTGCCCAGAACATCACACTGCCTCCACCAGCTTGCCTTCTTCCCACAGTACATTCCGGTGCCATCTCTTGCCCAGGTAAGCGATGCAGATGCACCCAGCCGTCCTCATAATGTAAAAGAAAATGTAATTCATCAGACCAGGCCATGCTTTACTCCATGGTTCAGTTTTGATGCCCATGTGCCCATTGTAGGTGCTTTCAGTGGTGTAGAGGAGTCAGCATGAGCAATCTGACTGTTCTGCAGATACGCAGCCTCATACAGAGCAAGCTGTGAAACACTGTGTCCAGACACCTTTCTATCATAACCAGCATTAACTTTTTCAGCAATTTGTATCTCTTCTGTGGGATCAAACCATACAGGCTAACCTTCACTCTCCATACACATCACTGAGCCTTGGGTGCCCATGACACTTTCACTGGTTCACTAGGTTCTAACCGCTGCATACTGGGAACAACCCACAAGACCGACCGTGATGGAGATGCTCTGTCTAGCCACCACAATTTGGCCCTTGTCAAAGTCACTCAGATCCTTACAGTTGCTCATTTTTCCCACTTCCAACACATCAACTTTGAGAACTGACTGTACACTTGCTGCCTAATATGTCCTATCCCTTGACAGGTGCCACTGTAATGAGGTCATTAGTGTTATTCACTTCACCTATCAGTGGTTTTAATGTTATGGCTGATTAGTGTATGTTGTTCCTTAGCATAAATGTTACACCTGATATAATAAATCAGTTCATTACCAGGCTTGCCTGAGTTGAACAGGGTGCATTAGTGCAGGGGAAAATAATATAACAATGTGGAGTGTGGGGTGTACTCCAGGACCGGGGTTGGAAACCTGTGAAAATAACCCATGCCATGTTTTCACCATAGATATAAAAACCTCCCACATGCTGGTATCCACACTCTTGTGATGTAAGCCCCTACTCCACTTGTAATTCTCAGTGGCTCCAAAATTGAACTACACATCAGAATCTTTATCAGCGTAGGAACACCACAAGGGACTGTATTTTCCCCTTTCCTCTTCAGCCTATGCACATCAGACATTAAGCATAACTCAGACGACACTGCCATTGTGGGGTGTGTCGGGGTGGAAGGGAGACATTGTTGCATGGAGTCTGTCAAACCACTTATACTGTAGTTACCGTAAATGCATCCAAGACCAACAAGATGGTGGTGGCTGTAAGTCCAGGCCACTCCCGCAACCAGTCTTCATTGAGGGGACTGATGTTGAGGTGATCAGGACCTGTAAGTACCTTGGGCTGCAGCTGGATAACAAACTGGACTGATCAGAGAGCACAGACATTTGATACAGGAAGGGGCAGGGCTAGTTCTATTTCATGAGGTGGCTGGGGTCTGTTTTTAATGCTGGGGAGGCAGCATTAAGAGGACAGATGCTGTGCGTCTGGACAAGTTGGTCAGGCGAGCCGGTTCTGTGGTCGGCTTGGACCGGGACACTCTGGTGACAATGAGTCACCCACTGCACATCACCATAATGATGCTGAGGAGCATGTTCAATGGCAGCTTGCTGCCACAGAGCTGCTCAACAGACTCAGGAGATCCTTGGTGCCCAGAGCCATTAGGCTCTTTAAGTCTTCCCAAGAGGGAATATTATCCCTGCTTATTATTATGTACCTCAGTTCACTTTATTCAATGTCATTAAATGTCAGCAACTTTATACAGGCCCATTTTTAATTTGTAGTGCGTAAACTTCCTTCAGGATCAATAAATTGCCTGTCTGTCTGTCTGTCTATACTATATGTACAAAAGTATTTGGACACCTACACATTATATCTACAGGAGCTTTTATGACATTTCATTCTAAATCCATAGGCATTAATATGGAGTTGGTCCCCCTCTTTGTAGCTAAAACACATTCCACTCTTCTGAGGAGGAAAAACAAGCCCACAGCATTATCCCTCCTCCACCAAACTATACAGATGACACAATGAAGTCAGGCAGGTAACATTCTCCTGGCATTCCTCAAATCCATACTCGTCCATCAGACTGCCAGATAAAGAAACGTGATGTATCACTACACAGAACGTTTCCACTGCTCCAGACTCCAGTGCCTACGTGCTTTACACCACTCCATCCGACACTTGGAATTGTGCTTGGTGATGTAAGGCTTGCAAGCAGCTGCTCGGCTATGGAAACCCATGCCATGATGCTCCCAGTGCACAGCTTTTGTGCTGAAGTTAATGCCAGAGGAGATTTGGAACTCTGCTGTGTAACTTTACATTTTCTGCCACATCGTGTCTGAGTTGCTGTGGTTCCTAAATGCTTACACATTTCAATACCACTCACCGTTGATTGTGGAATATCTAGGAGCGATCAAATTTCCTGAACTGACTTGTAATGGTGGCATCCTAGTACAGTACCACACTCAAATTCAGTGAGCTCTTTAGAATGACCCATTCTTTCACAAATGTTAGTAAAGGCAGAATGCATGGCTATGTGCTTGATTTTTTACACCTGTGGCAATGGGACTCCATGAAACACATGAATTCAATGATTAAGAGGTGTGTCCCGAAAACTGGAAACATATAGTGTATTACTAAATTACTAAACTACTTACTAAATACCTATAATGTGATTTACCGTGCTTAAAGGACATCCTGACCTCCTTTAATGGCCTACAACGTGGCTGATTCTGCTTATTCAGCTGACTGTTATTTCCAGTTTATTTTTGTTAAATTTGCCTACTTGTCATAAACTTGGCGATTCCATGTAAAAGCCAAGAAAAATCTACTAAAAACCACATCTCAGACTCAGCTATAAAACCTCACACAGAAGTACAAAACACAAGAACTTTAATTAACCTTTTAAGGCAGGTGTAATGAAGCTGTAGAAAATTCCCAAAACGTCCACAACTCAGAATCTGTGCAAAACAAACTGAAGAAGTTAACACCTTAATAATCTGTGTGAAGGCCATGAATGAACAAACTGAATGAAGTTAACACATTAATAACCTGTATGAAGTTCATGAATGAACAAACTGAATGATGTTAACACATTAATAACCTGTATGAAGTTCATGAATGAACAAACTGAATGATGTTAACACCTTAATAACCTGTATGAAGTTCATTTTGTAATGTGTTATGCTGATGCCAAGCAAAAAGGACATATTTGCACTAGTTATCTCATGCAAAAAGAATTATAGTGAGGATGTGTAGACAACCTTTCAGAAAACATGTATATAAAGTGTCTAAATCACAAAGCTGTACAGGTCCTTATGAAACGTTAAATAATTTAGAAATGCAAAATGAAGTTACTTTCAGCCAGGAACTACCCCATCTCACATTCACTTGTATAACGAAACTCATGAATATGACACATTTAAGTTTAGAAAACATACAGAGAACATATACACACATTAATATATTTACCAATCAAAGAAACATAATGATGCTGAAGTGCATCACAAAAATGTATTTATGCATAACCAGATGCTTCCTTTCTCTGACTTGCTCTCTACATATAATGACAACTGACATCTTGCTGCCTCAAGTAAATTTAGATTTGCGTCGCGCTCACATGCTCTTCCTCAGCTTCTCGAGTGCAGCCTCCTTCTCCTGCAGAAGGTCTTTAAGGCGTCTGATTCTCTCCTGTCGTTTAATCTCCTCAGGGTCCAGCAGTACAGAGGAGTACAGTTCGTTAGGCATTTTGTAACTTGTACCGGATAACTGTACACTTGAGAATGAAATCGTCTTCCCCTCAGTCTGTTTGTCTGGTTTCTGAATGTTTGTTTGTAA
This sequence comes from Scorpiodoras heckelii, assembly GCA_028566435.1. Lineage (NCBI taxonomy): Eukaryota > Metazoa > Chordata > Actinopteri > Siluriformes > Doradidae > Scorpiodoras > Scorpiodoras heckelii. The sequence goes on from JAOVVH010000038.1 coordinate 3,550,763, forward strand.
CTGCCTGCTTGGAGTTTTATCACAAGTCTTGTCTTGCGTGCACCTTGAGCTGCTGTCGCATGGTCCTGTCGTTGTTGGTTGAGCCTCAGCTTGACCGGTCGAAAAGGCAGCATTGGGTAAAGTACCTTTAACATCCTTACTAACATGCAATTGGCTGCCATGTGTCATCTTGTCTCCTGACTTTCCTGGTGCACTTTTGCTGTTTGTTGAGTTTGAAACCAAATCCACCAATTTAGTCACATCTTTCTTTGATTCACCTGAAACACTTTTCGACGAATTAACACTAGAAGAAAGATTTGGCTTCTCTTGTGGTTTAGATGCTGAATTTCCTGCAACTCCTCCTACCATGGTTCCACAAGGACATGCTGTGCACACTCTCCCACAACCCTTGCTTGAACGAGGTGGGGTTTTCCGTAACCCTGAACAACAAGCTGGACTGTCACTTTGTAGTGGTTCAAACAAGGAGGGGGCACAGAGGAGACTGGCGTTTATATCTGATACTTGAGTACCACTGGTGGATGGGGTTTCTTCCTCTGCACCTTGATAGGTTTCAATGACCTGTCTGTCTGTACTCTGTTCTCCTGATGCACTTTGAATCTCATAGTCCCATTCTCCTAAACCATTAGATAAAGGTGAAGAATGTGTGTCAGATAATGAATCGGTATTTGAGCCATTTTTTTCTCCATTCGTCTCCAACCGTTTTCTTTTCCCACTTTTCACAGGTGTGGGCACCTGCAGACAGACACAACACAACAAATGACCAATAAACAACACTGTTCAAACTGCACTTACTCTTGTATGTACACACACCTGCACACACAAAGGTAGAGGTGGCAAAAGTTCAGTATAGTACACAAACAGAAAATTTCTGACAAAAATCCTTCATCAGCTCTGTAATCAGAGTGCTTCTGAAGTTGTAGTAAAATCAGTGGATATATGAAATGATTGATGATGTAATACATACACAGATCAGGCATAACATTATGACCACCTCCTTTTCTCTACACTCA
>JAOVVH010000038.1:3574064-3585804 GCA_028566435.1 Scorpiodoras heckelii
CAACTGGAATATTTCATTCATTGAGATCTAGGATGTGTTATTTTAGTGTTCCCTTTATTTTTTTGAGCAGTGTATAATGTAATTGGCATACAGCAGGTCCTTCAATACAAATTGAGCATCATTTGAATGGCACAGCCTATTTGCATATTGTGTTGACCATGTACATCACCTTATAACCACAATTGATCCATCTTACAATCTTATAGTACATTCTGCATGATAATGTGCCATGTCATAAAGCACAAGTTGACTCTGTCTAGTTCCATGATTTGTTTGTTTATTAGGAGTTTAATGTCATGTTTTACACACAGTAGCTGCATTAATTTACACCAGGTTAAGTTTTCCACTTAATTAGCTTTCACATTTGTCACTGGGGGAATGTAATATCTACAATTTACCTAATGTACATCTTTTTAGACTGTATGAGGACACCCAGGTGCCCCGGAGGAAACCCATGCAAGCATGGAGAACATGCAAACTCCACAGTGAAAGGACTCAGGCTTCCCTACCCAATAATCGAACCCAGGACCTTCTAGCTGTGTGGCAGCACGGTGGCACAGCGGCCTGATTTAGTCATGGGATCTGAAGGCAGTAGAGTACCTTTGGGATGTGGCAGCACAGGAGATGAATATGTGCTTGACAAATCTGCAGTAATTATGCGATGCAACCATGTCAACATGGCCCACCACCTTGTAGAATCCATGCCACAAAGAACTGAGGCTATTGCGAGAGCAAAAATGGTTCCTACCCGGTATTAGTATGGTGTTTGTGTATATGCACTTTAAAAGAGATGAGACTTTTTAATGTATAATAATAATAATATAATAATAATAATAATAAGCTCAGTCTATTCAGAGTATCCCCCTCATGGCAGAACATTTATTCATATGTTTACTAACGATTGTCAATTCAAATTACCTTTACTACTCCACTGTTATTAAGCAAATAAAAGGAAAAATGTTATGTACTCGTAGACTAAATCTGATCTAGCGGCTCTTATCAGTCATGATCTTAGTGTTTACAGGCAGGAAGGGTTTGAACCTCTGAGTGCAGTGGTGGGGAACCAGACGAAGGCAGGCCACTGTGCTGGTTTGTACAGATCTACATGTTCTCATCACTGCTGCTATAACTGTCTTCTCAACCCAAGTGTTTTTGTGACAGCCCGGAGGATTTAGCACAACCGGTGATCAGTACTGAAGAGACAGGTACATGTTTCTATCCCTATTACTGTAATGATCTTTTAGTGTTTAGTATTATGGACCTGTAAAAAATCCTGCCAAACAGCAGTTTTTATTGGGTCGGTGATTATTAATTTATGATAATTCAGATTTATTGAAATTAAAAAATTTAAGCCTATGCAACAGATCCAATGAACAGTTTCATTACAGATGCTTCATTCACTCCAAACTTTCGGAGGTGTATTTTTAGGCTGCCCTATAATCATACCTGCCGTAAAAATCTACTGAGAGAAAGTGCTGAAGTGAAGATAACTTTTGATCTTTTTCTTCCTCCTGAGAATGGAGATTAAAGTGTCTGTTGATGGAGTCCAGCGCATTGTTTGTGGCGTAACTGAAACGACTACGTGTCAAGAAGTAGTCATCGCTTTAGCCCGAGCTCTGGGTAAGTTAATTAGCTTGATGTGATGTTTGAAAACTGGCCTGCCTTAATATTGTTCCAAAGCTCTTGTGAATGTCCCAGTTCACGTTTGGAATACTGAAAGTTAATATGAGTGCTTAAGGCACAAACACACCCAGATTTGTTAAGATGTCAGATTTGCAGAGTATAACACTACGTTCACATTAAAACACAAGATGTGTATCCTGATATTACACTTAGATACACACAGGTATGCAGGGGGGAAAAAAAAATCAGTGGCTGTGATCCTGCAGGGGGATTTTGCTGGTGACACTGCAAATCTGACAACTGACCAAAAAACATTTTGCAGTATTTAAATCTAGAACTATACACTTTTGCGAAAGTGTCCAAATACTTTTCTTTTTAAACATGCACTCACAGTCCACTTTAACCGTGGCATGGCTGTTGGTGCCAGATGGGCTGGATTGAGAATTTTAAGAAACTACCGAGCTGTTGGGATTTTCATACACAACAGTCTGTAGATTTTATACAAAATGTTGTGGAAAAACAAAACATACCCTGTGAATGGAGGGTCTGAAGGCTGAAACACCTTGTTGGTGAGAGAGATCAGAGGAGAATGAGCAGACTGGGTTGAGCTGACTGGAAGATAGTTTCTTATACAAATTTAAATAACTCTCCAGTTTGGTCGAGTCTGTGCCCATAATAGCCTCAGATTCTTGTTCGTGGCCGACAGGAGTGAAAACTCATGTTGTATTCTGCCGTTGTTGCTCATTCACCTCAAGGTGTGATGTTTTTTGTATGTCGAGATGCATTTCTGTTCACTACGGTCGTAATGCGTGATGAGTGTCTATATCCTTCCTGGCAGGTCAAACCAGTCGGGCCATTCTTTTTCGTTGATACACAGAACTGTCGTTCTCTCAATGTTTTCTGTATTTTGCACCATTCTGTGTAAACTCTAGTGCCTGTCAAAAGACATTGAGTAGGTACATCTGAAGTGTAATATGCTAGAAGTATATTAAATAGAAAGAACACACATTTTCCAAATATGCATTTCCCCTCTGTGATGTGATCGATCACCTTTATGAAACATTTCCCTCCTGCTGGTAGTGATCTCTTCCTGGATGACAAATGTTCCCCACCCACAAGGCATGAGGGCTCTCTGAATGATTTAATCTGTATAATTACATAAATCATATCCTGTGGCCGTCACGGTCACAAGATCCAAACCCAGCACCTATGGAAAACTTTGCTGCTCTCCATCACCATAATCAAAACAGCAGCTGAAAGAACATCTCTTGGGAGAATGTTGCTCCTTCCTTGAGTACAATAACACAAAATAGTAGAATCAAAAAATGCCAAAGCTCACTGAAGATCTTCAGGTGGCTTTTAGTTGCCCAAAATCTTACTAAAACACGATGCCAGTTTATCATCAATTAACGTTTCTATTCCAGTGTCGACATTCAACGACTCACTGCTCATCTTAGGCAACACACTCCCATAATATGGCAGAAATTTTCTGACTCGCGCAACACTTTTGCTTCCTCCTTAGGTCGCACAGGTCGCTACACTCTGAGAGAGAATTTCAAAGGCTATGGGCGCAACGTGACCCCTGACGAACGCGTCCTGGAGTCCCTGGAGAAGTACGGCCAACAAGCCAGGGAGGTCCAGCTCACCCTACACTATTTAGGGCTCTCTCTAGTGGACTGGCCAAACAAGCCACGTGTTCAGTTAAGACGAGTTGAGGGAGCAGGAAGATTGCGCAGGAGTAGTGCAGGACCCATCCTCCACAGGCAGAGCCTCCCTCCGCTCTCCCATCTCTACTCCCAAACTCCCCCTGAAGAAGTGAAGAGGCCCAAGAGGAAATCATTAACACTAATGGAGGAAGCATGGAGTTGGCTGGAGAATCTGGGTAAGGGCAGGAAGCAGCAAGTAACAAGAGATAAGGGAGCAAATGAAGAGAACGATGGAGGAAATCGACAACTGGATAACATGGGAGCCAAGCCAGATAAACTAGTCCAGGTCTCTAGGGTATTAAAAGGAAAAGATAAAAATAGAACCGAAAACAAGAAATGGAAGCACAGAGATAAGGATGATGAGATGGTGCTACATGAAAGTACAACAGAACATAAAGTGCAAAGAAATAAAGCAGCATGTGTCCCCAAGAAGAAGGCTGGGGTTTCAGAACATGAGGGAACCTTTGTTGCGACAGAGAACCTGAAAAAATTAATCATGGAACAACAGGCTAGTCTGAGAGCACTCAAGCGCAACATCGCCACCACTGATGAGCAGATTTTCAAACTTGAAATGCAGCAAGCAGAATTAATGTCCAATGAGGAAGAACAGCTGGAGCTTTGGCTCAATGAGCTGAAGGCAGAAGAGGGCTATGAGAAAGTCCTGCAGATGCAGTTCCTGGATTTGAAGGAGAAAGCCGCAGAGTGCAAGAATAAATTAGAAGAGTGTAAAATCAAGCTGCAGAGGATGAACCTCGCAAACATGGGACATTCTCAGCGCCAGCTACCAGCGACACCAACTGATGACCATGACGATACCTCTGTTAGATACGAGTCCAGTCGTACTTCAGGATGGAGTCTGGAACCAGTGACGGAAGAGGAAAAAGCCAGCGATGTCCCACAGGCAGACAGTAAGCAGAAGATGGCAATCACTAGAGTGGAATCAAAACTCCCTTACATCTTAGTTACTGCAAATGAGATAACAGAAGGCCAGTTAAGTAGCCCCTCAGAGCTCAGGGAATGGTGGAGTCGATGGACTGAAGCTCAGAAAACTACCTCTACACAAAAAGTTGTACACCGCTCTGAAATAATAATCCACCTCCGAAGCACAAGGGTTTAGAAGAAGACACCAAGACTTGTGTAAAATCTGCGACTCTCTGGAAATCAAACAGGGCTTCAGTACACAGAAAATTGTTTTCATAAAACATTTATTTCCGTTGTTTCATTCAAGACCTTTAACAAAAGTACAGAGGAGAACCGGTGGCTCAGCAGTAATCCACTGTTCTCCAGGGAGAAAAAAAAAAAAAAGTCTTAACAGTAATATTCTGATTTTCAGTAAGGAGCACAGCAAATAGTCTCTACATTAAATCCTGATCTTAGTTTTTGAATGGAACCTTTTGTATTGTTTCCCCTTTGTATCTCACAGGTTATGCAAACTTATACATTTTGATGTTTTTTTTTGTTTTTATTTTTTTGTATTTTTTTTTTAAACCTCCCACTAACTAAACAGCACACATTACATATAGTTTACTTTGTCCACAGGTCTTGGGGCTGCAGATCAGTATTAAATCTAGTTGGTAAAAAGCCACCCTTAGATTGTTCATATATTTTGGCAATTGTCCAGGAACAGTGTGCCTCCATTGTGTGGATGGGTTTGTTGTTTTATTTAGAGTCCTTAGGCACCTTAATCTTACTTTCATTTTACTTGTTAGAAGCATATTAAATTGAAATTTATAAAATAAAAAGCAAAAAAAAAAAAAAGCAAAAGATGTTTGTGCAATGAAAAAAAAGAAAACAATATAAAAGGACTGCAAAGTGAAAGAAGTGATTCGAAATTCTGCACCTGAAAGCAGAAGAAAGTACATGGAAGGAGGTTGTGAAACCAAGCACAGCTATTAAAACAAAAACATACAGAACTTGTTCCAAAGAAACCCACATAAAAAAAAACAAACAAAAAAAAACATTCAGACAAACGGTATACATGAGCAATCTTAACAGTGATATTTCAGACCAGGGTGGTTGTAAAGATGAGCTGAATAACAGAGGAGAGGAAAAGGAAAGGTACTTAATGCAGAGGGAAACAATTGATTTGGAAGTTGTTTAACACGGCGAGTTGGTGTCGAGAGATAGGAGCGAATAAACAAATGTCAAAAAAAAGTATAAGAAAGTTTTCACGAGATAGAGAGAAAACAGGATTGGGGGATGGTGCAGAATTCCACACAATTACATTTTGAACTGAGATGGAAACGCATCATCAGGTGGCAGAACCACCGAATCCCATTTTTCTCCAACACTGTCAACACACTTCTCTTACATTTTATTAAAAATATTTGAGATAACTCACACTAAATGCACACATAAATGCGCACAACCAAGGAATCGTCATTGGTGACAAATGCGCAAAAAGCACACTAATATGAAAGGTCAAAGGAGATGATCCAATTCTTATGTACGGGATTTTGCGACAGGGTGAGGGGGTTATGCATGAATGCGTGTGTGGCTTCACATGTCTTATTGATGGTTATAACAGTGCAAATCCTTCCCTGTCCTTTAGTCTTGATTGCTTCTTTTTTTTCTGAGGTGTTGTCAGTATGGAGAGGGAGGAGCAGCAAACAGATCAGTCAATCACGCCGGCCTGGCGAGGTTTCCTCTCCACATTAAAGCCCTGGAGGAGTGAAGCACACTAAATGTTAGCTCTCTGACAAACTACAACAGTCCATTAATAATGAAGAGGACACTAACTGAATGTTTTAATGTAATATAGTCAAGTAAAAAAAAAAAAAAAAAATCACATAATTAATCCACTATTAATCGTTATGCACAATAAATTCTGTGCAAGACACTTTCTCTAACATTACAGAGACAGAGTAACAAAAGTAACTCTGGATTAATGTTAAACATTCCTGGTTGCTATTATGGGTGTATTTCTACATATCATGGCCATATTGGTAATAAATGCCCTGGATATATTAGGTACTTTTAAAAAATGTCTAGAACTTCAAATATAAAAGCCTGAAATCAGCAGTATATCCAATTCTACACAGAGGATAGAAAGTAAGGGTTACAGTGCATTAACCTTTGAATTATCTGGGCCCCGAGGTTGTCGAATGATCACCAGACGCGGAGCGCTGGCATCGTCCAGGGTGATGCTCTTCAGCCGGTTCACCAAGCGGTCAGGTCGAGGTGTTGCCACTGGTTTAGGACCCTCACTATGATGCACATATACACATTCGTGAGCTTTCTTGGGACTACAGAAGGCCAATACAATAAGAATGCATGCTAAGGCAAAGAAGCAGTAAGGAAAGATTAATGGGCTATCATGTGGATTTGCCACTGATTTAAAGGGATTTATAAACCAGAGTCGAGTGGAGTGATTGACCTGGATGGACAGAAAGATTCATCATCCAGTTTTCCATCCATGTTATATATTAGGCAGTGATTTTAAAACATGTTTTAGCAATTTGAAATTGTCACCACTGTATACAGAGGTATGGGTATACAGTTAGGCCTAGAAATATTTGGACAGTGACACAATCTTCATAATTTGGGCTCTGCATCCCACCACATTGGATTTGCAATGAAACAACTGAGATGCAATTGAAGTTTAGGAAAAATATCCTATGAAACATTTAGGAATTGCAACCATTTTTCTACAAAGCCTCCTTATTTCACAGGCTCGAAAGTAATTGGACAAATTAGCATTACCATAAATAAAATGTTCATTTTTAATACTTCGTTGGGAATCCATGCATTCAATGACTGCCTGAATTCTGGAACCCAGGGACATCACCAAACACTGGATTTCTTCCTTTGTGTTGCTTTGCCAGGCCTTTACTGCAGCTGTCTTCAGTTGTTGCTTGTTTGTGGGTCTTTCTGCCTTGTTTTGTCTTAAGCAAGTGAAATGCATTCTCAATCGGGTTGTGATCTGGTGATTGACTCGGCCTTTGCAGAATATTCCACTTCTTTGCCTTAAAGAACTCCTGGGTTGCTTTTGCAGTATGTTTTGGGTCATTGTCCATCTGTACTGTGAAGCGCCATCCAATCAACCTTGCTGCATTTGGTTGAATCTGAGCAGAAGGTATATGCCTGTACACTTCAGAATTCATCCGGCTGCTTCTGTCTTCTGTTAACATCATCAATAAGCACTAGTGACCCAGTGCCATTGGAAGCCATGCATGCCCATGCCATCACACTGCCTCCACCATGTTTTACAGAGGATGTGGTGTGCTTTGTTCCAGAACTGGTCTGGCTTCTTTAGATGTTTTTATGGCAAAGTCTAATCTGGCCTTTCTATTATTGAGGCTGATTAAAGGTTTGCACCTTGTGGTGAACCCTCTGTATTTGCTCTCATTAAGTCTTCTCTTTATGGTAGATTTAGATACTGGTACACCTACTTCCTGGGAAGCGTTCTTCACTTGGGTGGATGTTGTGAAGGGGTTTTTCTTCACCATGGAAAGGATTCTGCAATCATCTACCACTGTTGTCTTCCGTGAACGACCAGGTCTTTTTGACTTCCCGAGCTCACCAGTGCACTCCCCCCCCCCAAGAATGAACCAAACTGTTGATTTGGCCACTCCTAACATTTCCGCTATCTCTCTGAAGGATTTCTTCTTTTTTTTCAGACTAATGAAGGTCTGTCTCACTTCCATTGAGAGCTCCTTTGACCGCATGTTGTGGGTTCACAGCAACAGCTTCCAAATGCAAATGCCACACCTGGAATCAACTCCAGACCTTTTACCTGCTTAACTGATGATGGATTAATGAGGGAATAGCTCATACAGCCCATTAAATAGCTTTTGAGATAACTGTCCAATTACCTTTGGTCCCTTGAAAAAGAGGCAGCTACATATTAAAGAGCTGTATTTCCTAAACCCTTCCTCCAGTTAGGATGTGAATACCCTCAAATTAAAGCTGAGAGTCTGCACTTTAAGCCCATATTGATTATATAACTGTATCTTGATGTGTATCTGTATATGTTTTGGTAAACAGCTAAAATGCCAAAACTTGTGTCAATGTCCAAATATTTCTGGGCCTAACTGTATATCAATATTTCCAAATACATCAAAACTGATCCACACCAGTTTAAAACACTATGGAGACTTTGAGAGGCATAACACACATTCAGTTTTAAAGAAAGTCTGAGTAAAATTCAAAGCCTTGTTCACTGGGGTGAGTTTCATGCATATGTATATACACACAGTTCTTTCGCCACCTGCATCAAGTGAAGAAATAAAAATGCAGGCAAGTCTCTCACACACAAAAACAATTACATAAAGAATTTTATTATAGATAAATTTAATGGAAATGAGGTGCTGACAGAAACGTTAGCATGTTCTACTGCTTGCACTGTGTGCCTAGAGTTGATGGAAACAGCTACAAAAGATCTACATTATAGCATTCACATGCAATAAAGGTCAAACTCTGAAGTCCACCACAAAACTCTGAATTTATCTAGTACATCCATTAACAATGAGTAGTGTCTGACCTGACTCTGCGGACATTGCAGGCACTGCACTTCCCCGTGCGCTGGTTCAGGATAACCGAGAACTCGACCTCATCGCCAATCTGGAGCTCCAAGCCATCCTGCACCTCCTTCATGTGGAAGAACAGCTTCTTACTCTCGCCTACCTCGTACGTGATGAAACCAAACTAGGAGGGACATGAAATCGCACGAATGAGTTATACATCGGGTCCACGACATGGCAGATAGTAATTAACATTACGAATACATATCCACCGTGTTACCTGGTCTTTAACACATTCCACCAGAGCTCTACGCTGTGGAACGACGTTGCATGCCATCTTCTGTCCTGTCTGAGGTACGGTACACAGCTGAAACTTCACCATCTCCCCTTTCTGCAGGCAATCTCGTTTACTGGTCATGCTCACGATTCCAAATGGGTAATTCTGACCTTTACTGGAGCCTACGAAGATCCAAGCAGATTAAGTACAAGCCATCAAGACAATTTTTTAATATATGAGCAAGCACCACACTCAATTACATCTTTACCTCCAACTTTTATTCAAATGATTTAATGCTATAAAAATTGTATTTACATTCCAATTAATATATTCAAGATGCTTTATACCAAAACATTGCATCAAAGGTTAAAGTTTTCGGAGACTGAATTCAGGCACACAGACACCAAGGTTTTGATCATTTTCATGTTTAGTATGATGTTTTCGATGTCTCAGTGCATGTTATAAGCAAAAAAATATATAAATCATTTTGAAAATCAAATTTTGGTAACCATTTTATGTTTGTAAAATACTTGGAAACTAGCTGTCATACGGGCTGTCATACAACCAGAGAAACCTGCCTACACATTTTGTAGCAGCAGCAGACGAAGCAACACAGGCAGAACTCGGGAGTTTTTCAGCCCCAATGCAAAAGCAGGCAGTGATCAGTCAGCGTGTACAGGATTATCAAAGTGATTACTTTGTAAACTCCTAATTTTGGGATAAAATGTTACTTCTTTTTTCTCCTCCAGCTGGCTTTAATTGTAGAAATGCTTGCTGAAGCTCGTCAGCTCAGGATAATATTAAAATGCATTAAGACAATTCCAAACAAGTATTTTCCATATGATGTTGCAGGTTCATTTCTTCTGTCCATTCCGCTACAGCACATATCTATCCAACACCCTGATCAGATCATGGCATTCAACATGACTTCCTCACACATTTAAATAGAAAGGTGTTAAGTCAACATTAGGAGGATTACTCTCTGAAGGCAGATACCCCATGCAAGGTTAGAAAGCAAGTAAAAAAAAAAAAAATTCTATATTGTCGAAAATTTCTGAAATTTTCTAAAATCAGAGAGATCAAATTACATTATAGATAATAAAACTCTATTTCAGTACACTATGTCAGAAGGTGTTTCCCAAGCAGCTACATATATAACTGCAGTGTCATAGGCTTATGGCGCAATAACTTCATCACAGAATTGTCTGAACCTTATTATTCCAAGGCTTCAGCATGTGAGCTTACATGGGCATTCTCATAAGCATCTGTAAGTTAGTAAGTTCTCAGGTTTATAATTTTGAACTTTGAGATATCCGAGTTCCTTTGAGAACTGTGAGAAACTGAGCTTTGTTCCTTACCTTCTTCTGTTACCTCAATAAGACCTTGGTATTCAGTCTGAGAGGGATCCACACTACGCAAGGGCCGGACCACCTTTCCCGAAAGCACGGTACTGCCAATGTCCTCACCAAGCCCATTCACTTAAAACACATACACAACATCTTCAACATAAAACTCCTTCAGGTATTAACCCTGGACATCTAGGTACAGGTCACAGGTTATAGCATGACATGGTTTAAATGAACATTTCATACCATATGGGACTCTGGTGACCTTCTCAGCACTGACTTTGTTCCCTTTGCCCTTAGACAGGGTGTATTCAACTGTATCTCCAAGATCCAGGTTGTCCATGCTACCACAAATCTCACTGTATGACAAACATCCGGAGTGTGAGAAACAAAAAATAACCAGCCTTTGACATTGGAAATAGTGATTTAAAAAAAATTGTTCTGAAGTAGAAGGAAGAGGGAAATCTTTGTGTCCCTGCGCCCCCTCCACTTGAGACCAGGAATACCTGAAATGAAAGAAGATCTCCTGGTCATGATTGGCGGTTTCAATGAAGCCAAAGTTGTCCTTAAGTGTCGCTATGTAGCCCAGGAGCCTCTTGGTATTAGTGGTGCGGTTTAAAATCTTGATGGAGACGGCGCTCTGCTGGCCTGTACGCTTGACTTCGCTGATTGCAAACTCCACCTAAAGAACATTACACAGCATAACTAATGAGTTCATTTCATGAAGACAACGCAAAATACGGTTTTGATTCAGCTTTTCCCCTGCACAATCGAATATTAATTTTCACAAACTAATGTCTTTTTTTTTTTTTTCACAATTTGATTATATAACAATTTAGAATATTCAAATCTACACAACAAGGAAACTGGACTACAGTAGCTACCTTGTCTCCAAGCTGAGGGAGCATGCCACCTTCTAGATCTTTGATATGATAGGGTACAGTCAGCTTCACTCCACAGTCTTCATACATAATTACACCTTCTTCTGCTTCCTACACACACACACACAGACAGAGTGAGAGAGAAAGAGTGTGAGTGAGACCACAGGACAAGGAATGCTATTTCTCTATTCACAGATTAAGCCTAGTCTTGACATAATTCTAAACAGAAATAAACTGCATGCTGAAAAATTTAGTCTTAGGAGATAGTACAGGTCTACTGTCAGAAGATTTCAAACACAAATGATCAACATTTAGGCTATTACAATTAGGCTACTAATCATAAAAATACCTCATAATACACTAGTTAATTACTTAATCTTCAAAGAATCCTGAAGGAAATACACAGTGCTTGAAAAGAACCAAAATCAGCCAAATTGTGATGTCA